>CABHPP010105372.1:0-23475 GCA_902168425.1 Peromyscus attwateri
CCCAGGCTGGCCTCGAACTCACAGCCTCTGCCTTCCGAGTGCTGGGATTAAAGGCGTGCGCCACCACCACCCAGCTTAGTTGTTTTTTTTTTTTTTAAATTTATGTACTTTTTTAGGTATGAGTGCTCTATGTTCATATATGCCTGCAGGCCAGAAGAGGGCATCAGATCCCATTATAGATGGTGGTGAGCTGCCATGTGGGTGCTGGGAATTGAACTCAGGACCTCTGGGAGGGCAGCCAGTGCTCTTAACCGCTGAGCCATCTATCCAGCGCCTCTGCTATTAGATTTTTTTTTAACAATGGATAAAAATGAGACCTAGACAGACAAGCTAAAACACAAAAGCTGATGCAGTCAGGACAAACAGGCATGGGGACAGTCAGTGGGACGGCAGAGTGCAGCAGACAGGCAACGAGCTACCAGGGCCCGGGGCGTGACACCCATACCGACCTTCGGAGTCCTGGCTCTTACGGCTGTAGTTCATGCGGAAGACGAACGCCTCCAGGATGAAGGCCACGATAATGGTCATCACCACCTGGGCGGGCAGGGGCAGTGTGTGGGTGTCACGGGCCCGCTGGATGAGGCCCTTCCTCTCCGAGACTGCAACCCAGGGGGACCTACCATGGTCACGATGTAGAAGGTCATGAAGTACAGGCGGCTCCAGTGCGAGGTCTGCGAGGTGACTCCTTCCTGGAGGGAGCAGTGAGTGAGTCCATAGGTACCACCTCCTTAGTCTGTCAGCCCAGGCCCGAAGCCAAGGGACACTCAACTCTTCCCTGGCCCTCCTCGTGGGTGTGGGGCGCCGAGGCGAGGGCCTCGTGCTCCCTGGGTCTGAGCGTTCCTTTCTGTAACATCAGCCCTCAGCCCTCCCCAGCACGGCCGACTGGAGCCTGGGTCCGCGCGCAGACGGTCTTTCACTGGAGAGAATTTGAGGAATGGGGGAAAAAAACCAACCCCCAACGCCCCCACCCTCACCGCACTCTCTTTTCTTTATTTAGAGAAGAGACAGTGATCCTCCTGCCTCAGCCTCCCAAGCGGCTGACAATACGGGCACAACACCACAGTGTCACACCGTTGACCGATGACCAGATACCCGGAGGCTGTCACAGTGCATGGGGGAAGGGAGACGGCCAGCAGCACAGAGCCGAGGGGTGGTGTGCACACTGGGGCCGTCCACTAAAGCATTGCTAAAGGACTCCCCACCCTGTGGGGACTGGAGGAGAAACGCATCCCAGCCCCAAGAGAGGACAGAGGTGCGGGGAGGCCCAGAGCTTACCATGATGATGTACCAATTGTTGACAACCGTGAGCTCAAACAAGGTCACTGCAGGGCAAGTGGGGTGTGTCTCAGGCCGATGTCAAAGGCCCTCTCTGTCCCAGAGCAACTGCTTGCAGGGACTCCTGCCACCCAACCTATCCCCCGAAAGGTGTGCCCTTTGCCTGAAGAGCCCGTGGGGGACCAGGTCTGGCTGAGGCTGGTGGTGGGGCATGAGCGGCGGACTTAACCGGGTATATGATGGGAGGAAGAGGGGGGGGCTCTCCCTTCCCCCGAGAGGCCATGCCCCGCATTACATCCCTCTCATCATCAGGCTTTAGTAAGGAACCAGAGAGCAGAGAGGAGCGCCGTGGCCAGGGGCTGCTCGGCTGCCGAAATGCACTGCTGTGCTCCTTCTGACGGCACTGAAGGGGTGCCATGCTGATACTGCACCCTCCAGCTAGGGCCTCTTACTCCTCTGTCACTGGGAGGTCTGGTGCTTGAGTGAGCCTGGATCTGCCTGTTCCCCAACAGCATGGCACTGCTGTGAACGCAGGGGACCCCGGGAAGGGTGCCCGGTGGCTAGAGAGGGCGGAGAGGCCCGACGCAGCTCTGAGCCGGACCGAGACCAGGAACGCCCCCCCCAGGACTCACCGAAGCTGTTGAGGATGTTGTCGAAGTTATTCAGATAGTAGTAGCCCTCCTCTATCTTGGTCTTATTGTCCACTGTGTGGTTGATGAATCGGTAGGCGTCAGCTACCGTGCTGGAGCTAAGAAGAGGGACAAGAGGGCAGGAGGGTCACAAGCTGACCAGCCACCTTCACTGGGACAAGCATGCAGAACAAGGTCTTGCTAAGGAGTCTCGTCACTCAGTGCCACCCGTATCCTGCCCTATGCATAATCACCGGGCATGTCTGCAGCCCGCAAAGGCAGAGCTGGAGGTAGTGGGAGATGGGGGCCTTCTCTGCCCTCTCAGGCTTCTCTGGAGCACTGCCCATGTGTCCCAGCTTTGACCCGGCTGCCCCACTCGGAGGGGACCCTGTCTGCCACACTCCAGGTTTATACTCTTCTGTTAGAACCCATGCTGCCATCTGTAAAAGTCAGGTGCCCGTGCCACCGCAGAGCTCGGAAGCAAGGCTGTGTCTTGAGTCCCCAGCCTGCTGGGTACACGGACCCTGACGGGAGGTCTGGAACGTGCACTCGAGCACTATGGTGAGCGTCATCGTGGGCTCTTGGTGCAGCCCTCGGCTGGAGACACACCAGGGTCACTGGTGACCTATCAGTGCTTAAGGACACGTGGGCCAGTCGTAAGTGGACACGGTGGATCTTGCTCATTTCCTTTTGGAGGGGCGGGGAGGGGAGAGGACGGGGCAGGCCCATAGGGGTATCACCTCGCTCTTCATCCCTCATCCCTACGACCTTCTTGCGATGGTCATCTGCTCAGTCTCTTACGAGGTCCTAGCCTCTCCTGGACAGTGTATTAGGGGTGGGGATTGCTGTGGTTCTGGGGAGGGGTATGTCAAACAAGCCCTGAGCTCTGTGAGGGATGGGGGACTCTGGCTCCCAGACCGTCGTTCGGCTCTACGCGCCCAGCCGAGGAGTAGATCCCGTGCCGCGCAGGCCCCAGGGCAACCCATGCCACATACTTGCAACAGTTGTGGTACAGTCGCCCGTTGAAGAACTCCATACCGACGATGGCGAAGGAATAGTAGAAGGTGAGCAGGGTGAGGCCGAGGCTGGGGAGGCAGAGGGACAGGGCAGTCAGGGCGGGTGGGGGCAGCGGTAGCTGCAGCGCGCTCTGGTCCCCCGGCACTGACTGCGGGAGGCATGCCCCTAGCCCTGGCCAGGTGACCACCGAAAAGTGTCTGCAGGGGAGGGGCCGCGTGGCTTACGGTGGGAGACGCTAGGGACAGATGCCCCCTGACCAGAGATGCACCCCTTACCTGTGAAGGTAGGCTCACAGGTGACCCCTTACCTGTGAACGTAGACACAGGTGGTAAGTTGACAGCCCCCTGCCCTCCCCACTAGACAGTTCAGCCAGGCCAGTGCTGCCGAGGGGACCTGTATGGTCCAGGTTCTGTCTCTTTGAAGAGCCCCCACACACACCAGACCCCCAAGTCCAGCCTTCCTGGGATTCCTCCTTGTTCCTGCTTCCCCTGAACCCGTCCCTACACAAGCCTCATACTGCCTGGACCTGCAGGCTGAGAGGCGGGCAGTACCTGGCCATCCGCGGCAGCAGCTCGAACATGGTGTCCAACACGTTGCGGTAGCGTTTCTTCAGTTTAAATAACCTGAGCAATGGGAGACAACACTGTGTTGCTGGGACCACAGAGGCAGGGGCATGGCCGCAGCCCACTTCCTCAGATGGGCCAGAACCTTGCAAGCTCTCCTCTCCCTACATGAAGACGAGGCTGAGAAGAAGCCTTGCAAAGCTGAGCTCACTTCTCTCAAGACTCCTAAACTGTGGCACCGGATGGGGCAGACCCAGGACACTGGGGCGGGCCAAGACCCTCAGAGAAGCCACAGATTGTGCCAGCCTCATATTGCATTATGTGGTTTAAAAAAAAAATACAGCCAGTGCCCCCACTGGAGTGGAGAGATGAAGCCAGCAGCTCAGACAGTGTGACGAGCCTAGGAGAGAGCATGCACAGTCACACTCAGAGACCCCCAGGAAGAAGGGGGAGGGGAAAAAGGCACGGGTCACAGTGGACTTGCTCTAGTTGGCCTGGAAGGATGGGGAATGGGGGATGTGGTAGGCGGCTCTAGGTGGTCAAGGCAGCCCTGACTCGTGAGGCTCCAGGAGCCAAGCCCCAACGAAGGCATGCAGGCAAGTGGGGCTCCCCTGGGGCCTCACCGGACCTGAAAAGTGGGACGTGAGGGGCAGAGTGCCCAAGGACGGAGGTTGAAACGGGGAAGATCAATGGCCCGGGACATCCCTCTAGTCCCTCAAAGGTGAGACACTCTGACCAAAGACTGGGCAAGTAGGCGGTGTGGCTCTTCCCGGGCCGCAGGCTGGGCTGTTTTGCCCATCAAGGACATTGTGCGCCCCTAAGCGGCAAAGCCCACGCTAGAGACGGGGGCCCTGGCACCAGGTAGCAGACCTCTTGGCTTGGTCCCAAGGGTTCCCACCCCACCATGCCCAGTGCCCATTCCCCAGCCCTTCAGGTCACCTCAGCAGCTGAAGGGGACGCAGGACCACGATGAAATAGAAGGGCTCCATGTTGAGTGTGAGTGCGAGCAGTCCCAGGAAGGCAAACGCTGTGACCGAGAAATCGAACCTGGAGCCAGGGGAGAAGCCAGTGGGTTGGTCCCTGACATCCCAGACCCCTCCCGCCACTTCCTCTGGCAGCCCTGCTCTTAGCTGGCTTCCACAGAGACCCGACCAGCCACGACGGTGCACACGTCCACAGTACACAGGACAACGTCCCACAGCGGGCCATCCCCCAGCCACAGCTCGGCCCTGAGCCTCATCAGCCTTGGCACTCTGACCCCAGGGCGCAGGTCTCTGTATACTCTGCACTGCTCTAAGCACAGGGCAGAAGCCTTGGCCTCAGGAGCCCCTAGATGGCTGACCACACTGAAGAGCTGAAGGCGGGAGTCAAGACACACTAGGCAGGTGCATGCCACACTGTTCTCCGATGACAGGGTCAGAGACGCACGTGTGTTAGAGAAGCTTCCACTCACTATGTCCATCCCATCCTTTGTTCTTTATTCTCTGCTTTAATATGGTGTCTGTGTTGCCCAGGCAGACGCTGGACTTCTGGGCTCAAGTGATACGCGCTCTATCCCGTCCCCAGGGGTCATGACAGCCATGTCCCAGCACACGGATTTCCCCCTGCTCTGACTGGCCATATTGATGACCCAAGCTCTCGTGAGTGTTGCCTGACTTCACAGGTGAATTAGTTTTAACTCAAGGAGGGCGTGGGACCTCCAGGGCCACAGTGAGGCCGTGTGGTCCTTCTCATTTGCTTTCCATTTGTTAAAACAGGGTCTCACATAGCCCAGGCTAGGCGCAAACACTGTATGGCTGGCATGACCTTGGACTCCTGATCCTCCTGCCTCTACTTCCTGAGGGCTAGGCTGACAAGCCTGTGCCGCCACACCAGCTCTGCCACATGGCTTTTTCACTGCCAGCCAACAGGAGGTGACACTTTCTGTGGCCCTTGTGGTTTGGGTTTTTTTGTTTGTTTGTTTTTTGAGACAGGGTTTCTCTGTGTAGCCCTGGCTGCCCTGGAACTCACTCTGTAGATCAGGCTGGCCTTGAACTCACAGAGATCCATCTGCCTCTGCTTCCCAAAGTGCATGTGGGAATTAAAGGCATGTGCCACCATGCCCAGAGCCCTTGTAGTTTTAATGGAAGATAAGAAACGCGATCACTAGGAAAAGCCAGCCCTGGGGACCAGTGGGGACCGGTGTGGGTGGCCCTCGAGGCTGCAGTTAAGAGCTCCAGAGATGCCTTGAATGATAGGCAGACAGAACTTGCTGTCCTCTGACCCTTCAAGTGTGTCCCCAAAGCTGCCTGCCCTTTGGGTGTGGGTGGGGAGAATGGCTGGTATGGACATTTCAGCCCCAGGGTGATCATAGGCCCTACTTACAAGTTCCATCCAGAGGACAGGTACTCCACAGGGCCCAGGCCAGCCACCTTCATGAACAGTTCAACTCCATAGACTAAGACAAGAGGGAAGACATCAGGGGCTGATCTGGGCTCTCTCCCCAGCCCTCTGTAAGCAAGCAGCAGGCCAGCTAGAGGCAAAGCTAAGGGACTTGGGGAAGGGGCCAGCTAGAGGCAAGGCTGAGGGACATCAGGAAGGGGCCAGCTAGAGGCAAGGCTGAGGGACATGGTAGAGGGCCTTGTGAGAAGTAAAGGGATTTGAAACAGGGTAAAGAGGTCAGACTAAACCTCTAAGATGGGGTCCTCTAAGGTTCTGTTTTAGGGAAGGGCTGTGAGATGCTACAGCCAGGCAGAGCTCTCACAGCCGGGTTTAAGCCAGCAGCTGGGCAGAGCCACGCAGCATACTTACTGGTAAGAAATACAAGGTAGCTCCAGGGCACATGCTTCGAGATGAAATTCCCACCTGGAAGACAGAGAAGTGGCGGCTGTGGTCAGTCAGGGGCTCTGAGTAAGGCGGGGAGAGGCCCGCCCCTGCAGCGGCTCACCTTTCAACATGAATGTCTCCACCAGGATCCACACCCCGTTGACAGCGACCACCAAGTCTGCAATAGAGAAGCCACGGGAGGGAGTCAGAGGGACAGGCCTCCCAGCCTACAGGGCTATTGGAAGGAACCACCATTCATGGAGGATCCCCTGTTCTGCTTAGAGCTCTCACCACTGACCAACATCACCCAGGGAATTCCCTTAGGAAACGGCCAGGGATGGCTAACGGCACAGTTTGCGTCACTATAGCAACTGGGCTCAGATGTTCAGATGAGTCCAAGTTGTCAACACAGATGGTCAGTCTGCATGGGCTCGTCTCACTCTGAAATGACTGTGTGATGTTAAGAGCACATGTTGCTTTTGGAGAGAGCCTGGGTCCAGTTCCCAGCACCCAGACGGTGATTCACAACCATCCATAACTCCAGTCCCAGGGATCTGATGCCCTCTTCTGACCTCTGAGTGCTCCAGGCACACATGTGGTGCACAGATACACAGGCAGGCAAAATACTCCTACTTATAAAATAAATATAAAACTTTTTTTCCCTTCAAAATGTCTGCATGAACACAGTAACATCATACATGTATGAACCGTCTACCCAGCACTGTGGCACCTGGGAACCACCCCAGGACCAGCACCTAGATACAGGAAATATGTACATGATGGGAGTCAGCAACTGGTTGAATAAAAGGGCATGCCACCCTTGACAGAAGACCATGTGGTCCCTCTCTGTGTGTTACTATGCAATGGTATGTACTCTTTCCTAACCACTGATCCACACCACAGTGGGGGAAGGAAGGGTGCTGATAGTATGCTCATGTATTTAAGATGGAAGCTATTTGCATATACTTTTTTTTTTGAGGCAGGATTTTGTTATGTGGCCTTGACTAGCCTAGTATTTGCTATGTATCCCAAGTTAGCCTCAAACTCCTGACAATCCTCCTGCCTCAGCCCCTGGAATACTGGAATTACAGGCTTCTGCCACTATGTCCAATTTTTAGAGGTTTAAGAACTACTTGTTTATCTATTTACTATTTACATGTGGGAAGTGGGGTGAGGCATGTGTCACCCGGTGCCTGTGGCAGTCAGAGAACAACTTGTGGGAGTTGGTTTCCTCATTCCACTATGCGGGTCCCAGGAAACTGAACTCAGACCTTCCAGCTTGGCAACAAGCTCCATTAGCCCCTGAGCCACCTTGCTGGCCCTCTTACAGCTTTCAAACAACAGAAAAATAAACCACAATAAAAGTCACCCATTGGGAGGTAGTGGATATAATCTATACTTACTTGAATATAATTTATTTGGAAAATTTGACTTGAAACCATATAAATATACTACCGAATTATAATACAATGTTAAAAGAAAGAAGGGAGCCCTTAAAAATCCAAAATAAAATAAAACAGAGAAAACCAGTGTGGTGGCACACACCTTTCATCCCAGCACCCGGGGAAGCTGAGGCAGACAGAGTTCTATCAGTCTGAGGCCAGCCGGGGCTGTCTCAAAACAACAAAAGACTACTGTGCACCAACTGGTGACATGCCCACATAATAGACAAGGACTATTTCTGGTGACCTGAAGCACACTAAACAATGTGCCCCTAGGCGATGCTCCAGGTATCACAGGGTCACACCTGTGGCGGGACTGTTGCTGGGACCGAGGGCCACAGGTCATGTGCTTGTACCGTAGGGGACCCTCGTGTTATATATCTGAATTGAGATAGATCAGAGTAGTGAGTTAGGTGAACACCTCAGGGTTGAAAAGGAAGCATCAAGATAGACTTATAGTTTGTTTGCTTTTTTGTTTTCTTTGGTTTTTTTGAGACAGGGTTTCTCTGTGTAGCTGTAGCTGTCCTGGAACTCACTCTGTAGACCAGGCTGGCTTTGAACTCATAGAGATCCACATGCCTCTGCCTCCTGAGTGCTGGGATTAAAGGCATGAGCCACCACACCTAGCATAATTTATTATCTTTAAAAAGGCAAAATCCAGCTGAGTATGTTGTCTCCCATTGGTGACCCCAATACTCTGGAGGCCAAGATGGGAGGTCTCTGTGTTCAAGGCTAGCCTGGAATACAGAGTAAACTGTGGGACAGCCTGGGTTCCAGAGACTCTGTTTCAAAAATTAAAAATACATAAATATAAAATAAAAATAGTGGCTAAGGCATGCTTTTTATTGATGACAGGGTCCAGGAAGATCTGCTCTACTCAGGAGGTCGGGTCCTATGGGTTACTGCCTCCTTGATTTAAATCAAGCCTCTGTATAAAATGATCACATGCACAAACAAATATACAACAAACAAACAAACAAATAAGCAGACCCTGGCTGCGTCTGTGGAAAGCCCGAGAACAGTCAGTGTGAAGCAGTGAGCACACTTCTCAAACTGTGGCCTCTGAACATCACTTCCTCCTCCTCCACATGGAATCCATGGAAGGTCTGACAGCTTCCTTGAGGGTGCTGCCCCCAATCCCTTTTGGCTATCAAGCATGTGAAATGTGCTGGGAACCTGAATTGTTTCTCTGTCTTACCGCTGTGTGATGCTGGGGATGGAGCCAGGGGTTCCCGTGTGCTAGGTGAGCACTCTGCCACCAAGTGGTACTTCCAAGCCCCTGAATTTGTTTTCTTTGGGTAAGGTCTTGCTGTTGGCCCAGGCTGGCCTCGAACTTGTGGCAATCACTCTGCCTCAGCCTCCCAAGTGCTAGGATTACAGTCATGAGCCACCATACTCGGCTAGATTTCTTTCCCCCCCAACTGGCTTAAATGTTAAGAGTCACACGTGGCTAGGGTTACTGTGCCAGACCCCAGGACTCTAGATGTAAGTAAGTATGTAGTAAGTATGTAGTAAATATGTAGGGGCGCAGGCAGAGAGAAAGCAGACCCGCTCTTCCTTAACTAACCACTGTGGCAGGCTCAGGTCCGCAGAGGAGCCATAATGAAACAGGAAGAGCCCTAGTAACACTGTGGTCCCAAAGGACCTTGGTCTACAAGAGAGACAGAGAGTCCAGAAGACCAGGAAGTGACCACATATGATCTACGGCCACATATAATAAGTATGGTAATCCAGGTGTGCCTGGATCTCAGATTTTTGTTTTTTGATTTTTTTTTTTTTTTTTTGGGTGGGGTGCTGGGGACAGAACCCAGTGCCTGAGCCACATGCTTGGCACCTTCTGATCGCTTCCCTTCCACCTTCAAGAACAAAGGACTCAGGAGGGCAGGGCCCCAGAGCTGTGATGGTTCACACTTACACATGAAATACTGGAAGGCCTTGGACTTCACAAGGATGTTAATTCCTGTTTGAAGAGAAAAAATGTTAAGAGTTAGAATGTCCAAGGCAGACCAGGCACAGGCGCACGCACACCTTTAACCCTAGCACTCAGCACTCAGGAGGCAGAGGCAGGTGGATCTCTGAGTTTGAGGCCAGCCTGGTCTACAGAGCGAGATCCAGGACAGCCAGGGCTGTTACATAGAGAAACCCTGTCTCGGAAAAAAAAAAACAAAAAAACAAAAAAAACCCAAAATACAAGAAAACCAAAAACCCGACCTTGAACTAAAGGGTGACTAGTCAACAAAGAACAACGCTGTGGGCATCTGGTTTAACTTTCTTTTACTTATCGATTTGTTTTTGAGACAGGGTTTTGCTATGTAGCCCAGAACGATCTCAAACTTGCCACCTCCCCGTTACGGGTGCCTGGCCGGCCTGGGTCCTTCCTGGTTCTGGAGCTAACTGCTCTCTTCCCAGTTGGCTCACACACACACTCACCTTTAAAGATGAGGAAGGCCGTCCGGGGCAGCTCATCAAACCAATGCTGTCTGTTCTTCTTGGCCTACAATGCAGAGGGTCCAGGGGAGGCGGGGTCAGGGCCAGGGACCGGAGCCTAGCCCAGGCCTCCTCCTGCTCCTACTGGGGACAGCGGTGACACTTAGGGATCTGGATGATAAATTGGACAGCTGGGACTGAGTGCCCGTCGTGTTTCATGCATGGACTATATTTGCATAGGGCCTCTCTCTGAGAAGGGATGCCATTCTCGGCATTTCGGGTGAGCTTGGGAAGGCTGGGTCATGGGGTCTGGATCCCTGTTGTGGCTGAGGTGCCTGGGCCCCACTGAAGGCTGAGCTGCCTGAACCATCTGCTGCGTGTGGATTGCAGGGGTGCGGGGGACCCGACACTCACCTTCCACTGTAGAGCAGCAACTTCGTAAATATCATAGAAGTCCTTCAGGCTGTCAGAAACAAAGTGAAAAGGCAGTCACGTGCAAGCCTGTCACGCATGTGACACTCAAGCCTCTGCTCCCCCCAGCTGCCCAAGGCTACCTCTCATAGAAGATGGACACCTTGTGGGGCCCAGCACTAAGTCACCTGCAGCATCCTGATTGCCTCTGTCCTCCAGGGGCTAGGATGACTCAGACTACTTAGTCCACACTAACTACCTCTGCTCTGGAGAGACAGTCCTGGAACACTGCCCTTTAGGGGGACAGAGGCCTCCAGGGACTAACAGAGTGGTGATCTCAGTTCAAAGAGCTCTCACTTCTTTTTTTTTTTTTTTTTTTTTCCTCTTGGTTTTTTCAAGACAGGGTTTCTCTGTGTAGCTTTTGGTGCTTTTCCTGGAACTCGCTCTGTAGTCCAGGCTGGCCTCAAACTCACGGAGATACGCCTGCCTCTGCCTCCTGAGTGCTGGGATTAAAGGCGTGCGCCACCACCGCCCGGCATGCCCTCACTTCTATAGCAGGTGGTGCCCGGCTGAGTGGACATCAGCCTAGTGCTTACCAGCCTCAAGGCCAGCACCAAAACTGGAGATCCTGGGGCTCAGCCCTTCCAAGCAGGAATGCAGTGTGCATATGTGCGTGCATTTGTGTAGGTCAGAGGACAACTTTCAGGAGTCGATTCTCTCCTCCCACCCCGTGGGTCCCAGGGATGAAACTCAGATCATCAGGCTTAGCAGCAGGCGCTTTCACCCGCTGAGCCACCTCACCTTCTCCTGTTATTTATTTAGAGACAAGATCTGAAATAGTCCAAGCTGGCCTCAAACTCACTACACAGCTGAGGATGGCATTAAACTTCCAATCCTCCTGCTTCAGGCTGTTATGTATTAGCATCAGAGGTGTAAACCACCACACTCAGCATCAAACATTTCTTTTCAATCAAACCACATTGAAGTGGACTGTAGCTGGGCTTGCCAAAGATTACCAATGAACATGACCGCGTGAGAGTTCCGGTGCAAACCGCACCCCTCAGAGGTGCCCCTGCAGCCCACCTCCTCATGCCCAGAACTGCTCCACTACAGGGGTGGAGGTCTGGCCACACTGCCCCACATGACTCCCGGCTCTTACCTGAGCAGAGGTGTGTTGCTCTGATTCAGGGCCTTGAAAGTCAGGAAGCGCTCCCTGGCGCTCATCCGGGGCTTGTAGAAGCGCATCAAGCCTTCGAACCGTCTGTAGGAGATGCCGGCCGGCCTCTGGGGGAAGAGGGAGGGCAGTGTGGTGGAACACAGGGGCACGAGGACTCGAATGGCACCGTGCCTGGGGGCAGTGATTCCAATATGCATTTTGGCACCTGCGTTTCCTCCCACGGGCAGTATGGCAGCTACAGGGTTGCCAGCTCTGCCATGCCACAAAGGGATGCTTTTGGTAGGGGGGGAGAATGAAGCCCCCCTCCACGACTCAGCCCCACTGCCCTACCCGCTGGCTGACGAGCAGGCGGTAGGCGTGCTGGATGGCGGTTCGCTTGTGCAGCAGCAAGGACTTGAACTTGCGCTTTTCGATGTCATTGAAGGTGTCGAACACCACGGCCAGGAGCTGTGAAGGACAAGCATGGAGCCTTGGCTGCCCTCGGAGTGGAGTGGGTCTGATCCTCTGCCCCCCAGACAGGGCTCTTCATCTAGCCACCCAGGAGGAGGCCCTCTGGTGGGCTGCACTGCCCAGGACCGGAACAGAGGAGGACACAAATTGCCGCTCTTTGCACATGTCTCTCCTGAAGACGCCATCACCGGGTTTTCCTCAGGCCCCTCTTCTGTACCCCCCAGCTGGCCCCGGCTGGTCAGGGAAAAATGGTGCAGGGACTTCAACCCTAGAGCCTCCTCCTCTTTCTCCTACCATGGTTACTTTTCTTGTGAGTCACAGCTTCACGTGAGGCTCCAGGAATAATAGGGAGGAGGGAAGAAGCCTGCATGCCAGGAAGGAACATTCTAGAACTGCCCCAGAGCAAAACCAATTACCAATGAGGGGAATAGAGGGTGGGGAAGATCTGACAGTCTTTCAAAGTTGTTTTGAGTGAACGCTCCTGTTCTTTTTGCTGCTTCAAACTGCACCCCACCCCACCCCCCATTGTCTGTCATGCAGATGGAAGGCCAGCATTTTTCTACCACAGGCCACACAGGACAGACTGGAGGAGGTGTGGGCAGACGGGCTCTGTCACAAGTTTCCTCAACCCTGTGGTGGGACTGTTCCAAGGAGAGACCAGTCACAGATGAGCGTCAACACAAGGGTGTGGCTGGGTGCCAATAAAACTTACTAAAAGTAATTACTGTGTGTACACACAAGCACGAGTGTGTGTGCGTGCAAGTGTGTGTGCGTGCACACGTGAGTGCTATACTCTGTGTGTGGAGGTCAGAGGACAACTCTTGGGGGTCTGTTCTCTCCTACTCAGGCCGTGAGGCTTGTAGGCAAGTGTTCTTACCTGCCGAGCTGTCACACGGGCACTCTCCCTTAGTTTTTGAGACACTGTCTCACTATGTAGCCATGGCTGGTCTGGAACTTGGTATTCTCCTGCCTCTACCTCCTTTGTGCCAGGATTACAGGCACTCGGTGCCGGCCACACAGAAATTTTCTGACTTTCCCTTGTTCTGGTCATCAGACCCTCCCCATCCCAGCGCCCCGCCTCCTTCTGGAGGGGGAATGTTGAGGCGGACAGGCTTTGCCCATTCAACCGGAAGCACTGTGCCACATTCTCTCTGTGCAGTTCCCTGTGGCTGTCCACACTCCCATCATGCCCATGTAATGGGGTCTCTGTGAAAACCCAAAGGACAGAGTTTGGGATGCTTCCAGAGAGCCTCACGTGGGGAGGTTCCCACAGGGACAAGTCGGGAGAGGACAGGAGAGCGTCACTGTGCCCATACCAATCTCTGTCTGGACTCCTTGCAGTTCCTTTACTATAAACCTGCAAACACATCTCCCTAGTTCTGTGAGTCATTGAGGAAATTACTGACCCTGAGGTAGGGGTTGCAGGAACCCCAATATGCAGCTAGTGAGCCAGAAGCAGAGGGGTCCACACTGGTTCCTACAGCTGCCTGAAGTTTGGGGACCAAACTCTTGGCTTGTGGAGTCTGGCGCTGTCTGGAGGTGGTATGGGTAAAAGTTGCCAGAAAGCACATGCACCTGCTTGACCACAGGATGACTAAAACCTCGGAGACCACGGAGAGCTTGAAAAGTGACTGGTTAGGAGCCTAATTACAAACTACCTCAGTTCCTTTATAGCCATTTACTACCTGCCTCTGCATGTGACCTTCCGTCTTTGTGGCTGTTAAGGAAATCCTTCAGAATGTACAAACAGAGCACCAATCCAAAGGCTAAGAGTGCCCTCGGCTGGCACCTCAGGTCCACAGCAGGGCTCGCCTTCTCTTCCTGTAATGGCGTTTCCACCAAAGTATTTGAAGAGTGTCTTGATTTATGACTGTTCTGTTATAACAAATCTTGGTGGCCACGGTCACTCATATTTAGTTCCAGAATAAAGGTCTCCTATCCCCACTGAGGTGAGTGAGGGCTGTGTCTGTGTGACTGGACGACGGTGTATTGAGGGACCCAGGCAGCGTCTGTGGTAGGGCTGCTTGCTGGCCTGAGGGGAGACGCCCCTCACCTTGTGGGGTTTCTGAGTCTCCTACGACTGTGGCGAGAACAGAGGGAAAGAGAATCTGCTCCTCCTGGCGCCTCTCAGTGGATGACAACTTAAAACCACTACGGGAAGCAGCTGGTGTTACTTTGTGATTTGAGCAATTAAAAAAAAGAAAAAGAAAGAAAGAAAAATATTCTTTGTTAAGTCTGCAAATTTTCAGATTTCACCAAACCACACAGGGAGAGAGTGTTCGTTTCTTTTCTTCATTTTTTTAAAATTCATGTACATATGCCTGAGGGTGTGTATGTGCACCATGTGTGTTCAGGAGCCCCTGGAGGTCAGAAGAACCGAGTCATCACTGTGGGTGCTGGGAACCAGGCCCAGGTTCTCTCCCAGGGCAGTAGATGCCCACAGAACCACTAAGCCATCTCTCCAGCCTGTTTTCCATTTCTATTCCAGGCCTGACTGTGGGGACCAACTCGTCAACGTTTTTAAGAAGTTCACAAATAAGAGCTGAGCTGTGTGGCTCAGCTGGCAGAGTGTTTACCTAACATGTACGAGGCCCCCAGTTCGAACCCCAGCAACACATAAAACTAGGTGTGGTGGCACATGCCTGTAATCTCAAATGCAACAGGCTAAGGGGTGGTCTAGGAGTATTGAGCTTGGCCAGCATCAGAAAGGATTTGGGTTCGATTCCCAGCACCACAAAACCAGAAGGTTTGGAAAGCCCTGGTCTCTGCTCACTCTACTATTGGGTCTCGGCCTAGTACTGGCTACAGTCTTGACGTCAGAGAACTCCCCTGGTGGTTCTGAGCTGTGTGGTGATGGGCACACATGTCCCTCTGTCAGCCTGACTCTCAGCTGCCTCCCCTGCATGTGAAGATGACGAAATGACAGCACTGTTGCATCTGTGTACGGTCCTCTCTGCACAGTGCCCGGCTGGCTTCATTAGGGGAAAACGTTAGTCAGGAGGGATGCAGAGGCGAGAACCGCCTCACTGTAAAATCCAGCGCCACCTACAGCAACGGCAGCGGCAGAGAGCCAGGGAAAGCCAGCTGTCCTCACAGCCTTCTGCAGGGCACCACGCTTGACTGCGGACCTGGGACACGCCTGCCTGGTGTCCTGACATCGCCATCCCCGGGGCCCACCGCTGCAGTGCAGCCAAGGCAGACACTCACCAAGTTCATGATGAAGTACAGCTCGATGGAGAGGTACACGATGAAGAAGATGCAGGACCAGGGGCTCCGGGAGTAGGAGGGCATCATCACATCTGGGAAGCTGCGTGCCAGAGGGTCACTTCAACCTCTGAGGTTGCACCTTGAGAGGGACGGCGGCTCCCCTGCACTCCCAGCCACCCCCTTCCCCTGACTCAGCCCTGTGTGCACTGTGCCGGGGAGAACCTTGGGAGGAAGGAGACAGGCCCGGGCTGGAGCGAGGCCAGAGGTCAGAGGCCAGAGGCCAGAGGTGGGAGTGGGCCCAGGCTTACTTGGCTGTGGTCAGAAGGACGAACAGGTTGACGATGCTGTTCTCCAAGGTGTTGAAGTACTACAAGGAAAGGGTGGGGATGTGTGGGCAGGCCTGGACAGTCACTTCCCGGGCTCACCTCTCCCCCTTCCTCCTCGGAATGCCAAGGGATCAGAGCGGAGATGCAGCACACACATGGAGGCCTGCGCTTCATGAGCTCTGCAGACGAGAGCAGGCTACCAACTAAGGGGGCGAGGGACTGTTTCCCCGGGGTGTCACATGTCCCTGCAGTGAGCTCCCCTCCTCTGTTCTCTACTATAATGTTCCAACATTCCAAACCTGATACTGGAAGCTTTGCCCTTAAGAACAGCAAAAGGGTGCCCCTCGGCTCTCAGGGAAAGCAGTGGCCCAGGTCTGAGGGATGGGGACGCTTGGGAACCCAAAACCAGGCAGGGTGTCCCTCCTAACATGGCCAGGATCCTCCCAGCTCCCCTGTCTGGCAGAAAAGCCTCCCCATAAAACAAGGGAATGAGACTTATTTACTTACTGGGTCGGAAGGGTTAGTGGAGAATAAGTAGAAACCTAGAATGTGGTAGAAAAAAACAGACCAAGAATGGAGTTACAACAGAGCTCCCACGCACCTACATGGGGATGGGGAGGGAGGGAATCTATAATGAATGAGGGGGAGGCTGGGGGAGGGCACTAGGGTGTGGTGAGGACTGTGGCACTCTGGAGAACACACGTGCTGTACGCAAGCCGGCTGATACCTGGGAATGAGTGTTGGCCCTGTCAGGTCTAGCCTTTAAAAAGGGCTAAGCGCCGGGCGGTGGTGGCGCACACCTGTAATCCCAGCACTCGGGAGGCAGAGGCAGGCAGATCTCTGAGAGTTCGAGGCCAGCCTGGTCTACAAAGCGAGATCTAGGACAGGCACCAAAACTACACAGAGAAACTCTGTCTTGGAAAAAAACAAAAAAAAAAATTTTTTTTTTAAGATGCAAAGTTTTCAGACTAATCACATCTGTGGGCTGGATCGTAGACGCAGGCTGCTGCTAGGCCGTCTCTGCGCTCTGAGGACGTGACAGCCAAGTCATGCAACAGGCAGCCAGGCTCTGGGCAGGGAGGGACATTACTCCTTCCTTCCTTGGGAGCCTCAGAATTATGATCCAGGGGGGCTGGAGAGATGGCTCAGTGGTTAAGAGCACTGACTGCTCTTCCAGAGGACCCAGGTTCAGTTCCCAGCACCCACATGGCAGCTCACAACTGTCTGTGACTCCAGGATCCACCACCCTCACACCTACATATATATATATATACAGGCAAAAACACCAATAAAATTAAAAAAAAAGAATTATGATCCAGGGAAAACACCCCGCCCACACACAGACGACCAAAGTTAGTCGACAAGGGTGCTGGCCGAACGCAGGCGGGATCCCAGCACTCAGGAGACGGAGGCAGGAGGACACTGAGAGTAGTGAGACCCAGCTGCCCCGGCCCTCCCACTCACTGCGTGAGGATGGAGAGGTTTGTAGCCTCCGGGGCTGCAAGCAACTGAGGCCCCTGCTGCTGAGCCTCTCGGCGGCGTCCAGCCCCGGGGGACGCAGCCCTCGTGGCCTATGGGGGACGTGTGACTGGAGAGGGACCGGAGGGACACAGGGCGCTCACCCAGGATGGCAAAGATGATCATGAAGAAGAGCAGCAACAGGAGGATGTCTATGAAGGGTGGCAGTGACTGGAAGATCTGCCGCAGGTTGCTGGGGAGGAAGACAACCGGCTAAGGAGGGGCAGGGGTAGGGGGAGGTGATCTGTGCCTGCAGGTGGTGGGGACATGCTGGTGGAGATGTGACCCGGAACAAATCACATCCTACTGTGCCCAGGAGGGCACCACGCTTCGCTCAGTCCCAATGCTAAGGAGTCCTGAGGGCTCCACTGAGTGGGTGACAGGGACATCCAAGGCAGGAGCTGCCACCTCCATCTGGTGGCAGTGCCCTGAGAAGGAAGGCATGATAGGAGGGTACGTGTGGCCTGGGGGACCAAGGTCACCTTCCGTAGATCGGAGGGCACAGGCACATATATGTACTAAGCCACCTAGTCCCGGGATAGTTGTTTCTAGCTCCAGGCACAAAGTTCAATTGCTCATTCCCTGCCATCAGCAGGTCCCTGGCCAAGTGACCAGACGGAGTCTCCAAGGATGGCTTTAATTCTGGGTTGGGTCAGCTCAGGCTCAGGGCTCTCGACTGGGTGGGAGGAGCCTGTAGGACAGGGCTGAGAAGTCAGCCTTGGGCTACTGCTGTAGGGCTGGAGAGATTATATACCAAGACAGGGAAGGAGCCTCGGCCAGAGTGAGGACCCAGAAATGCCTACCCACTCACCTCCCCAAATTGATGCTGACACTCCCCCCAGAAGCAGGATTGGGCTGGAACCAGTCAACTCAGCTCCTGCCCACTCCCCTCCCTATCAGCCTGGAGGGCCAGGCAACCCACATGGGACTATCTGGCCGCTCAGCTCCTGCTCACTCCCTTCCCCATCAGCCAGGCAACCCCCCATGGGACCACATTTGGCCGCTGAGCCCCGGGCCTTACCGCCGCACGCCGCCACAGTACCGACAGTCCACCAGGAAAATGCAGCGGAGTGCCCGGGTCACCCGCACATGGGACGTCTGCCGGACCAGCACCACAATAGCCTCAATGAACTGCACCATCAGGACAGATGTCTGGGGATGGGAGGGAGGGCAGAACATGGTTAACTCGCTGACCCAGCCTCCACAGACACTGATGGACATAGCCCAAAGGGACCGTAGGGCTCCTTCTGTTTCTGCCGCTCTCAACAGCAGGAACTGTAGTGAGTCCTTGTGCGGCCAAGACAGACGTGTGTCCTGAGATAAAGCTGGCAGGCGGGTCCTCTCTACACTGACACACCACCTGTCTCTGTGTGCCCACCAGTACCCTCCCAACAACCTCATGGCACCAGGAAGCCCTTGAGGGCTCAGTTCAACCCAGCTCGGCTCATTTGGGGATGTTTTCCTAGACAAACCGTGTGGCCCTTGGCATGGTCCTACTGAGGTCACAGAGCTGGGTCCGAACCCCGCTCTCTGGGCCTGAGACAACACTTTCTCTCTGGCTACATGTGAAATGAGAAGACCAGCACACTTTCCCCACAGGTGACCATGTAAGTTCCTAGCATATGCAAATCAGCTCACGGGGCTACACTCCTGAGCATAGGCTGGGTCCAGGGGGATTTTAAACGGAGCCCTAGACACAGGTGTGACAGGGACCTAGGGGAACACGCTGCAATGGGATGGACAGGTATACTACCTTGACCATGGTGCGTTTGTGCCGGACGAACGTGTGGAAGCCCAGCCACCGCAATTTCATGCAGAGTTCAAACACCACCACCATGAGGGCAAACAGCTCCAGGGTGGCGTGGACCTGCGGCCAGAGAGGTGAAGGTCATCTTCGGGGAGCCCATCCACGGCACCTTCACCCAAGGTGTGCACACATATGTATACACACACACACACACACACACACACACACACACACACACACCCCTCAAGATGCCAGACTAGGCCTTGGAGACAGAGCTTTTCCTGGACAGCTAAGAATAAACTTGACATTCAATAGACAGAAATGCAGACCCACATGGTGTAGAGTTAGAAGGGAGTCCGAGGCTGTAGCTGTTCTGGGGAGAGCTGCACAGGAGTTACGAAAACCCCACAAAAGGCATTTGGGAAGGAAGGCCAGGACCAGGATTCAAAACAACAAGGTGAAAGATACCAAATTTAACAGCCATCAACATCTAAGTGGGCGGCTAGGGCCGGGGAGATGGCTCAGTGGGTAAAGGCACTAGTGACCTGAGTTCTAACCCCTGGGTTCCCTCAATGGGGCTTCACCCGTGTGAGCTGTGGCTCTCCCAGGCCTAACCACAGGGTGACCAGGTGAGACGGGTCTGAGTGGGCTCTCAAGGCCCCAGTCTGTCTATGGAGTCACTGGAAACAGAAGGGTGCCTCCTCCAGCTGGGAACAGGGAGCGGCCGAGTCTTCTAGAATGTTCCCCGCGAGGTCCCCCTGAAGGGCTGACGAGGCAGGGCTTCTCCCAGACAGAGCACTCACATAAATGCCGAGCCGGAGCGCAGGGACAGCGGGTGACTCGCACAGCGACAGCAGCAGCAGCAGCAGGGCGGTGAGCAGCTCCATCAGGTAGAAGAGGTGGTTGTGTGCGAAGAGGTAGGCCGCCAGCGCTCTGGCATCCTTGGGGTGCGTGAAGAACTTGTCATTGTTCTGGCCTTCCTACGAAGACAGGAGAGCTTGAGCATATGAGCATCCGCGGAGGTGTCATGCTGGAGAGGTGGGGGGTGGGGGGCAGGAAGGCCAAGACACGGTTCAGGCTGGAGACAGGTGAGTCTCACTGAACAGCCCCACCTCTGTCTGATGATGGCTCAAGATACGCTCCTTAAATCTGCCGAACCAGAATGTCTCAGAGGGCACGGAGAAGTACCATCCCTACAGGGGATGAATTCTTCGGCCTGAAGTAAAGGGCTCGTTCACGCACAGGCCAAACTAGCAGGCTGGCCCTGCTTCCCCAGCCTTCGCTGTGGACACTGATTAAAGTTCCCTTGCTTAGGGCTTTCCAGTATGGAAGGATGCAGCACCCCAATTTCAACCTTGGACATACTCCAGGACACTGCTCAGTGTCCTATGACACACAGAACAGCCCCACACGATGAACGACGTACCGCACATGCCAGAACAGGCTGGGACCTCACTCATTCACACCTCACCTGGCCCCAGTGGCTCAATGTCCCAGGGAAAAGGGCAGGTGAGATTTCTATATCCAGGAAGGCAGTGGGCAGCAATCACACTGGGGACCGGCCCCGCCGGCCCCACGGCCCTCTTCCCCTTCTGAGGAGGCCTTGGCTGTAGCTGACAGGGGACTCGGTCACTTCCCTAAAGCTGGATGCTGCTATCCTCATCAGTAATAGAAGACAAACCGCAGGCCCGACAGAGGAAGCAGGGTTGTGCCCAGGGGAGGCCGAAAGGCCTTTGGTCTGTGCCGGGCGGCATCTCCCACCATCTCACCGTGGCCTCCAGGGGCACAGAAGGTCCAGGAGCCTCTGCTCTACATGACTAAAATACGCCATTCTTGTGCAATTTTTCTCTAACCAGCTGCTGGGGGGAAGGTGTATCTGGAGAGAGCCTGAGAGGAGGGCTCAGCTCTGAACCCCAGGACTCATAACCACCCAGGGGACGGGGGTGCTGTCTCCACTAGCAAAGATGGACTGAGAATCCACGTCACATGATCTAACGCAGCTCCCAAAGAGGGCTCTGGGCTTGTGTACAGACTGTCCACCCCAGGCCTCTGTTCCCTGGGGTTCAAGTCTCCAGGACGCCAGAGCCTTGGAGCTCACAGCACCCAAGGGTGAGTGAGAAAGTTAACAGGAAATGTGAGAAGGAGAAGCCGTCAGGAGCGGACACCCTCGATGTAGCCAGGGCCAACAACCCACACACACACGTACACACACACACACACACACACACACACACACACACCAGTGACTGGACTGGGCCTTGTCCAGCGTGGCTGCAGGAGGAGTGAGGAGCTGGCCCTGACCTCAGATGGACAGTCCTCCAGCACAGACCAGAACCCACTAGGATCTGAGCTCTGCTGTTTTACTGTTAAACTTCTTACTGTTAAAAGCTGGTGCTGGGCCAGGAGAGATGGTTTGGCGGGTAAAGACGCTTGCTGCCAAGCCTGGTGAATCGAGTCCAGGCCACAGGACCAATATGGTAGAAGGAGAACCAATTCCTTGCAAGTTGGCCGCTGATCACCACACATGCACCCGTCACACATGCTACCCCCAACACAGGAAATCAACATGAAAAATAAAAACCACTAACACGATGTCTTAGCCAGGTGTAGTTGCACATACCCTGAATTCTAGCACTTGGGAGGCAGAGGCAGGTGGATCTCCGAGTTCTAGGCCAGCCTGGTCTGCAGAGGGAGTTCTGGGAAAGCCAGGGTTACATAGAGAGACCCTGCCTCAAAACAACAGGAATAACAATGAGACATCTTTAGTTTTTTTTTTTTTTTTTTGGTTTTTCCAGACAGGGTTTCTCTGTATAGCTTTGCGCCTTTCTTGGAGCTCACTTGGTAGCCCAGGCTGGCCTCGAACTCACAGAGATCCGCCTGCCTCTGCCTCCCGAGTGCTGGGATTAAAGGCGTGCGCCACCAACGCCCAGCCGAGACATTTTTTTTTTCCTTTTTTTTAAATGTTCTCTATATGCAGAACCTAGATTTAACCACATACACTCACTATGGAGACCAGGCAGGCCTCAAACTTGTACTGATCCTCCTGCCTCAGTCTCAGCCACCACATCTGGCTTGAAACCCATTATTAGGTTTGTCTTAGGGTTTCTATTGCTGTGAAAAGACACCATGACCACAGCAACTCTTATAAAGGCAAACATTTAACTGGGGTGGCTTACAGTTCAGAGGTTTAGTCCATTATAATCATGGTGGGAGATGGTTGTGTGCAGGCAGACATGGTGCCAGAGAAGGAGCCGAGTGTCTTACCTCTTGACTCATAGGCAACAGGAAGTGGTCTGAACCACTGGGTGCAGCTTGAGCATATGAGACCTCAAATCCCGCCCCCACAGTGACACACTTCCTCCAACAAGGCCACACCTCCTAATAGTGCTACTCCTTTGGGGGACCATTTTCTTTCAAACCACCACAAGGTTTGAGCCTAGGGCTTCATGTTGGCTAGTCAACTGCTTCCCCCGGGTCTACATCCCCCAGCATTCCAGGGATGGAAATCAGGTTGCCAGGCTTGAGTGACAAGCTCCTTTACCTTCTGAGCCATCTTACTGGCCCTTAATTTTCAAAAAGATGCCTTCTCTTGTAAAACAGTTCAGATAATATAGAACTTTAAGGAAGTCAGGATGTCATCAGCAAGCTATCAACCTCTAATCTGTGCGTGTACTCCGTGAACACACATGCATGTGGAGGACAGAGGTCAGGTACCCATCTTGGATTTTTGTTTTCATTTTTTAGAGTCTTTCAGAGTCTGTCACTGGCCCGGAGCCCATGAGTAGGCTAGGCTGGCCAGCAGCCTAGGACCCACTTGTCTCTGCCTCCCCAGGGCTGGAATTACAATCAAATCCTTGGGATCTGCATTTGGGTCCTCACTTGTGGGGCGAGCATTTGACTGACTGACCTCTCTCCTCAAGTCTGTTTACTCTTTACATAAACAAACTTTCAGACAGGTGTGTGGCTCTATGTGTTATGTATGTACATAGGCACGCACACATACACATACACGTACACACACATATACACATGTGTCATGCAGACATAGGCACACACACATGTGCACGTACACATATGCACGCGCACACACACACACATACATGTGCGCATACTATTATATGCAGGTAAGTTGGAGTTTTTGGCAACTTTAGCTGTGCGGGCAACTTTGGGAACGTCTCCCAGTTGACTGTGCTGAATTGACACCGTACAGAAATCAACAGCCATGCTGGTCTAGAACCATTAAACGGAATTCTTCTCCATTTGCACAAGGTAATTCTACTAGTGAGGTCTCATTTATGGTAAGAATCTCACACAGTAGAATTCTCTGCATACACCAGAGCCGAGTGTGGCGTGCACACTTGAAACCCAGCACTCCTGAGGCAGAGGCAGGCAGGGCTCGATGAGTTCGAGGCCAGCCAGGTCTACCTAAGAAGTTGCAGGACGACCAGGGCTACACAGTGAGATCCAGTTTCTTAAAACAA
>CABHPP010105373.1:0-24445 GCA_902168425.1 Peromyscus attwateri
AGAGAGAGAGAGAGAGAGAGAGAGAGAGAGAGATTCTGACTAAAACAGGAAGTTCTTTTAATGTAGATGCTGTTAAATATGGAAGCATACTTCCCTGAAATGTTGGACTATCTAAGCTGAAATTTTTAGTCCTGGTGGAGAATTAAATGTGTATCAGCAAAAGAAATTAGACAATTAAGTAGATCCCACTAATGTAACAGTTGAAACTTTTAATAAATGTCTATTTAACTATACATATTAAGAAACAATTAGATTAAATGTCTGATTTAGCAGCAAAAAGCATGCTAAAGCTCACCTAAATACTAGGTTTACTTGGAAGGAAATTTAACACTTAAAACTTTATCATTATAAAATAGTATTGACATAGTTATCATTCTGACCTCACAAGGCAAAATTATGTGCCATTGGTATAGTTACTATATAAAACTAATTTAGATAAGATTTAAAAAATCAGCTACTAACAGGCATTTTTTTTTTACATATTTACGGTTTTTATTTTTTCTCACAAAACGTTAACAAACATCTCAGCATCCCAGATGAGGCACCTATGTCACACCAAATAGATTACTTCACCCAAATCTGCGTGGGTGAGTGGACACCTATATTGTGGTTGATAATAAGAACAAAGGTTGTTGGTTACTTATAGGAACATGCTGGAAGGCAGCTCCACCATAGTCTCCAACTGCTTACTCCTTATACAATCTGGGTACAGCCTCCTGAAAGTTGTACCTCTCTAAGCGGCCCAATTTTTGGATGTTTCAAGGACTTAATGAGTCCAGTAAACTTCCTTCTTCCCTTCAGAAGGGACTGTCACAACTCAAAACAAATAACACTACAATACCATTAAATATAATGTATTACAGTCTAATATAAAGGCTGGCCAGTGTTAGAGGGGGGCAGATGCATATGTGCTTTGTAATGATGTAGACATGTGATTTGCAAGCTATATCACAAGAGTACTTCCAACTCTCCTGCACTTACAACCAGGCTTATGCAAATAGGCAGTTGCCACAACAACCAATTATAAAATCCAAGTCCATCAAAGCTATGCTGTTTAAGAAATCAATCAAGATGTGGTGCATTTGTAATTTCCCTGAATCTTCTCAGCCCTTGGAGCTGCTGTGCTTGAATCTAAACTGTTGCCACGCTGCTTTGCCAGAGTGCAAACTGTTTGCACTGTGCCTGACTCTCTTGATATCCTCAAGGATGCAGAGGGCCCAGGTCAACTGGTGAGTAATAAATAATGATATTGACCACAATACCTTTTTTTTTTTAATGCCATTTATAAATATTGTAGGTTTTCATGGTTCAAACACATATCTTTCATTATCTAATGGCTTTAGGAGCAGGTTTGTGTCATGATTTTTCCTGATTTTATTTTAGAATTTCTGATATAAAGGATGAAAAGAAAGGAAAGACTTTATTTCCCTCAATGCTAAATGCCCTTCTGTCTCCTCTTTCTGAGTAATAACAGAGAATGAATGGGGGGAAGCCAAAGTCAATCAGGATTATAGTGGTATTTTATTTGTACTGAAATGTGATTTTATTTGTATGTTAATAAATAGTTGCCTAGGGGTCAGAGCTATTAGCAAGCCATAGCAAAAGCCGGTTGTGATGGTGCACGCCGGTAGGATTTGCTGAAGGAGGCGTACGCCTTTAATCCCAGCACTTGGTAGGCAGAACTAGGTAGATCTCTGTGTGTTCAAGGATACAGTCAGCATTGGAGACACACGCCTTTAATCTCAATACCAACCATAGAAGACCTGGAGTGACCTACAGACAGGCAGTGATGAGACGGTCATGTGGTTGGGTTTACAACCCATGAGAAGGCAGAACAGGAAGTCTTTATAAAGACAAACACACAGGAAGCAGCTCTTTTGGAGAGGTCTCTTGGCTGAAGAGGCTAGTTGCAGGAGGTGGGTAAGGCTCTTAGCTCTGACCTCTTGGGCTTTTATCTTTACATTGGCTCTGTGTTTCTTATTTAATAAGACGGTTGGTTACATCTACACAGGATCTCAGAAAAGATCTGTTCAACTTCTTTGCTTTCCCCAGCAAACTTAAATACTGCTCTGCTTTCTCTGTAGCCAGAAAAGCAGGGAAACATGAGTCCATTAGAACTGTTATCTAGCTGTGCTAGTTAGACGTCTTTCCTAATTGATAATGGAATTCAGTGTGGTTTCACAATAGACACAGTTGAGTTTAATTTGTTTTCTCAACCTTGTGAAATTGATGCCAGAGTTTGCTGTCTGTTTTGAGAAAGTCTCTCCAGGGTCGTGGGTATGTCTGTATGCTACAAGAATCATTCTTTGCAAAATGAACATTGACTGACTAAGTTCCCTTTTCTTGTTGCTGAAAAACACCAATTATTATATTCTAATTACAGTCGATTGCATCAGGCCTATGTCCCTGTGCTTGGTTCCTTATCAAAGCTTGTGGATTGTCTTCATTAGGGTTTCTACTGTTGGGAAGAGACACCATGACCAACAGAACTTCTATAAAGCAAAACATTTAATTGTGTCTGGCTTACCATTTCAGGTAAGAGTACAGGTAGACATGGTATTGGAGAAGGAGTTAAGAGTTCTACATCTGGATCTACAGACAGCATAAGGAGGCTGCCCCTCTAAGCCTAGCTTGAGCATATAAGATCTCAAAGCCTGTCTCCACAGTGACACACTTCCTCCAACAAGGCCACATCTACTCCAACAATGCCACACCTCCTAATAGTGTCACTCACTATGGGCCAAGCATTTACACACATGCATCTATGGAGGCCATTCCTATTCAAATCACCACATGGATGCTACAGTTACTTCTCATCATGCTTCTTCTTCCCGTATTTACTTATTCTTATTGTTTGTCCATTTCACTTTCCTGGACAGTCTCAAAGATTATTCTACAACATTGTATAGTTTTGTACAGATCTGTATTTCTCCATAGCTAGTTATTTACCATAGACTTTAAAGTCAAATAGAAAATATTAACTTACCCCCCCCACACTTAAATTTTACATACTTTGTGTGTGTGTTCGCATGTGTGTGTGTCCGTCTATCTGTGCACAGCATATTGTCTGTGTGCAGGTCAGAAGACAAGTTCCAAGAGTTGCTTCTCTTCTACCATGTGGGTTCTAAGGATCAAATTCAGATCAGCAGGCTTGGTCAAAGCATCTTTACCTGTTGAGCCATCTTCCTGGTCTTGGCTCACTTCTTAACTGCCAGTGTGACATCACATACCATGTGAGGGGCTTGCCTGACATCAGTATCTCAATGCTTCCTTGCTGATGCAATCCTCTGTTTTCCTGGTAACTGCTCCATTGTTAAGAGTCTTGTTCCTCTTTCTAATACCCCATGCTTGGTTTGTCCATCCATTTATACATATTCATGACTCATTATTCATCATCTCCCCTGAAAAAGTCTAAGCTCAGCAACATGTACTCTTCATGCATGAAAAGATGTATGGATAAACACTCATTTCATCCTTTTCTTTATGTGGTTTTGTTCTGGATTGTCCCTAAAGGTATCATCAAAATATTTGAACTCTAGTTCCCTAGCTCATCTAACACCACTTCATTTTAATTACTTCATGCTCTCATTATGCACATTATATACTCATTATTTATTGCTTCTACCCAGAGCTAGAACGTTCTTCACTCATATATCCCACTTAGAAATCTGTGTTGTTTTTTAATCTTTTGGGGGGGCCACTACCCAGCTCCTAAATAAATCACTCACAGAGGCTGATTCTTAATTATAAGTGCTCAGCCTCAGCTTGGTTTGTTTCTTGTCAGCTTTTCTTAACTTAATTATCCCATCTACCTTTGCCTCTGGGCTTTTACCTTTCTCTATTTCTGTATATCTTTTCTTTCCTACTCTGTGGCTTGCTGTGTAGCTGGGTGGCTAGACCTTGGAGTTCTCATCCTTCCCTGGCTCCTTTTTTCGGTTGATCTCCTCTCCTCCCAGATTTCTCCTCCTGTGTCTTCCCTCTGCCTACTAGGCCCACCCATTTTATCCCCTGCCTTGCTACTGGCCGCTCAGTTCTTTTTTAGAACATTGAGTGTTTTAGACACAGCTTCACAGAGTTAAACAAATGCAACACAAACAAAAGTAACACACCTTAAAACAATATTCTACAACAGGAATCTCTTGTTCTTCAATCTCCACCCAGCTTAGGTGATAGCACTTAGCATCTCAGTATTTGAAAGTTGCTTATATTTTGTTCTTTGCAAAGGGTATGAAAATGTATCAAAATAGATGTCATAATTGTTTACAAAATCTCGATAAACGTTCATATTTTTGAAAATATCTCTTCAAACTGATAATTGGACCTGTACACACATAAACCCTTACTCTATTGTATCTCAATCACTGTTTCTCCTTCCCTGTGAATCCCAATATTAGTCAGAAGCAACTCATCTTTTCATTTTGAATATCTGTGGTACAAAGTGACCTGATAGAAAAAATATACAATAATCTTGAACTCTACCACTTTTATACAAACCCATGTTTTTTTAATTTTCTATATGAAGTTTTCACTGTCCTTAATTCTTTGCCCCATTGCTCAGTATGATCACAATGAGAAAATAGAGGCCTTGGGTCATTGACTTGAAATTGCTTATCTCTCCTTATCACTCATCCCTCTGACAAGGATACAAGATAAGTTGGTCCACTGCCTACAGAAAGCCGACTCTTCTCTCCTTCTCAAACTTACATCTTCTTTAGATATGGCTCACCATGCTTCTCCCTTCCTTGTATGCTTTCCCATTAAACACATGCACACACACACACACACACACACACACACACACACACACACACGGGGCGAGGGGGGCCCGCGGTTGGGAGGAGGGGGAGGGGGAGAGAGAGATCCCGAAACTTGTTTTATAAAAATTCTG
Source organism: Peromyscus attwateri (assembly GCA_902168425.1). Taxonomy (NCBI): domain Eukaryota; kingdom Metazoa; phylum Chordata; class Mammalia; order Rodentia; family Cricetidae; genus Peromyscus; species Peromyscus attwateri. The sequence goes on from CABHPP010105373.1 coordinate 4,889, forward strand.
CTAAGTCTCCTTTGAGGAAATCAAGATAATTCAGAAATCATCACATATTTCTCCTGCACAAGAAAACTCTATCTTAAAAAATATTGGATGCATTAAGGTATACACTGCTTTCATGTTTTCTAATTCAGAAGTTAGCTAAAGAATTAGTGCCCTGGGGAAAGACACTATGTTTGCTTTGAGTTAGAAGAAAGCATACCACCACAACTTGCCCTGACTCTCAGAGCAGTTGAAGGCTTTCTAAAGAGAATGCTCTTCCTTCTTTAGATAAAGAGATTCTCTTGGAGGAGCAGTCATTAAGCAACTTCAGTGTGTGGGAAGAGCATAAGGATGGAGTTGAAACTAAACAATACAGTTGGAGTAGATGGGTACAGTGTTGGTTCACCATCATCACAGGTAAAGACAGCTTTCTCCTGAAGGTGTTTGAGAAACAGCATTTCAGCTACAGAAAATGCACAGCTGAAGCCTTTGTCCTGTCAAGTATCCACTTATTTCACATTTCCTAAACACAGGAATATCAAAGGTGCACCAACTCCAAGCTATGAGTTAAATACATAATTTTGATATTTTAAATTATTCTTTCAGGATCCCTAAAAAGAAAGTGAGTGCATTCATAAAGACTTCTACTTAAATTAGGTAGAGGAAAAATTCTAAAATAGTTCTAGTATATAGTATTCATTAATTTGTTCTAAGTGTTCCAAAATGGTGTAACTTCTCTTAGCTATTTTCTTTTATTATTATTATTATTATTATTATCATTATCATTATCATCATCATCATCATCATCATTATTCATTGCTTGTGCTTGGGTCTCTCACACACTATGGCAATATGTGTATCCCTCATACACATACACTTCTCATCACAAATGCAGTCTGGGCTTTTATGAGGTCACACACATGAGTTCTAATACAGCAATCATATCTTTTACCTTACTTCTTTTTATCTTCACCATCATATACTTTTAGGACAAGTTGAGGTTGGAGAAGTAGCTTTTATCTTAGTATTTTCTAATAAGATTTTAGATTAAGATTCAAGATATTAAATTTTATAACCTTTTAAAATTTCTTCCTTGATCCCTTTAGTTACTCCATTGTTGATGCATCTACAAAAAAATAAAATATAGATCATTTCAGCTGGTGTGGGAAAAGAGAACATGGGACATTTCATTCAAAAGGAAGCTTTAGATCAAGGTAATAATTATATCTAGGAAATTGTGCCATGTGGCTGGCCACTGAAGAAAACACTGTCACATCAGCCTCCTTAGTTATCCCAAAATAGAGTGTCCCTAGTGTCTGTGTTTTAAATGACTGGGTACAGATAGAGGAGCAAATATTAGCTTCCAGTAAAGTTTATGTGTCTCTTTCCGTTTTTAACATAGAGCAGAGAGTGGGAAGCCCATATAGTATGCCAAGACCCCTCTATTCTATAGAACTGACTGTTCTCTTCATCATGACCCTCTGATCCCACTTCTCCACAATATAGCTTACACATTTGAATAACTGGCTGAGTCATCAGGTTACAGAGACCTCAGAAAGAAATTTCTGTTGTTTATTTAGGAAATTAAAGAGATTTGTAGAAATATGGAAATTACAGCCTGTCTTTTGCAGGACCGCCTCTTTGTCTCAGACATACAGAGGAAATATGCAAGAGCTACAAACAGCCTAACAGTAAAATGTTTTCAATGCCACAGTTCACAGAAATAATAAAACACAATTGATGGGCTTAGAGATCGTGAAGGAACGATTGTTTGCTTAGGGGTTTCTGTGCTATAATGTTGTATTACTAGAATAATTTACTTTTATTTCTGGTGCTGACACAGAAATCTGTACATTGCTGGAATAAAATAATGTTAGACATTTTAAAATATATTTGATATTTCAAGTACAAGCCAGAGAAGGAAGCTTTTGGTGTTCTTAAACCACTCTGGATATCTTAGATTTCTCTCTGTTCAAAGAGTGGACCACAGTCATTCAATGCACTGGGATAGAAATTGTGTGCTTAAATATTGTTTGGCAATGGCGAGCATACATGCCACACTGAACGACTTCCCAGATATCAGTGGTTGGTTGCACTTTCCTGGTTGATAGAGACCGACATATAATGCCCCCTAAATCACCCCTACTTTAATATCCAGAGCCCCACTGAAGGGACCTGGTTTATAGGATTCGAAATCCAAGGCTGTCCCTGTCGGATTTTGTTCAGTTGTAAAAATGAATGTGTAACAGCCACTGGCAACAGGCTTTGCTTACATGGGATGTTCTCCTAGCCACTGCTTTAACTCCAGTGACCTTTTCCCCAAACACTTAAGACAACAAAGAATTTGGCAATGAAGTAGAGAAAAAAAATAGCTTTAGAATTTTGGTTGGCAGGACTGTAAGCTACAGAGACCACATGACTCCTGTGGCAAGAGGCTCTCTGTGAACAACGAGACTGATTCCCTTGTCCATATAGATACCACTTATGATACACTTGCCATTGGAAATAAGATTTCTGATCATGATGTGTACACCTGCTCAAATATTTTATCCTCTGAATTAATAACTTATTATGTGTCTCATCTCTACAGACACATAATTCACTTCCTCTTTCAGATCCTTCTCTGTCACTGAACACAGGGTGAATAGTTTCAGGAAGCACAATGCCTGGCTGCAGAATTCTAGCCTTTCTCATTTTAACCACAGTGAAACCCAAGACTTCTGAGAATCCAGCACATACTTACAAGAATGGGTGCTTTCCTTCTTGCCCTCACTTCAGGAGGTGAGAAATAAACAAAGCTTCACTTTCTGGTCGGCTCTGGTTCTTGCTTTGCTTCTTTCCTACTCACCAGAGACAAGGAGGCAAGGTGGTGCTATTTTGTGGAACAAGCAAGGATGTGGGAAACTTGATCCTAGAGAAAAACTCTTCTATCGTGCTGTATCACAGCTCTGGAAAGTTCTATCTTTGCAATGATCCTGCAGAAGGTATATAAACATCAGGAAAAAATCACTCTGTATTCACTCTCTCAACAATGCAGTAGATGAAAGGGAACATCATGTTCATGGAGTAGATGCTTACTGCTTGTTCTACCCAAGATAGACCACAACACTTAAAATACAAACCAACCAACCAACCAACCAACCAACCAACCAACCAACCAACCAACCCTAGGGTTCTCTGCTCATGAAAGGGAATGTGTTCCTTGTCCTTCATATATCAGAAAATGAGTTTGGACCATAAGATGAGAACAAGGAGCTCTTTATAACCTGGGAAGAAAAACATTTCTTTTCAAAAATTTCTTATTTTCTAAGTTTGATTAACAAATGGTTTATAGTTTATGTGTGTGTTGGGGGGGTAAGATTTAAAAATCTCTTTTGCTGTAATGTGGAAGGGAATATTCACTTGGTTCTCTTTTGTTTGTTTGTTTGTTTGTTTCTTTGTTTAACTTAGTCTTGTCTATACGTATATGTGCTTGTGCCTGCTTACAAGCATGTGCATGTGTGGGGGCATGAATGTGGAGGCCAGAAGACAAATTCAGACACCAATCATTAGGAACCATCTGTTTTATTTTTTTAGACTGGGTCTTTCACTGTCTTGGGGCTCACCAAGTAGAATGAGAATGACTTGTCATCATGCCACAGGATTCTGTCTGTCTTTGTCTCTCTGTCATTGGCTAACACATGATGTTGTCATGTCTGGTTTAATCCCATGGGTTCTGGGGATTGGGGTCAGGTCCTCATGCTTGCGCAGAAGCACTTCAGGAACTAAGTTATCTTCCCAGATTGACCTCCCCCCTTTTTAAATTTGCTCATTTAATTTATATTCATTTGACTTTCATTTGGAAGAAAATGCTGTACAACACATTTGTTCTAACACATTTTAGGTATATGTCAATTAAAAAATTTGGCAATTGATGATTGCAGGGAAACAGAATTAGAGCTGCCCATAAAATGCTTCCTGGCAAACATGAGGACCGAAGTTTGATCTTCAGACTCTTGGCCTTCACCAGCTATCCAGTCTCACTTGTATGTCAAGCCCCAAATCCCAATGAGAAAGTGTCTCAAGCCACAGAGGAATAGCTCCCACCCCAAGGCTGACCTTGTTCTCCACAATAACATGCACCTGCACACACAAAAACAATCACACACAACTGCATGCACATAAATGTACACACCAAAGAAGTTGATAATAACAATCCTTATATTACTGTAGTTGAAGTAATGGTCAACTGAGACAATATGCAACATCTTGTGAGACATTTTAAAAATCAAAGTGCTTAATATTTCATGTCAAATCAGGGTTTCATTCATGTGTGGTGGCTAAAGTTATAAAATGAATTAAGTGTTTCTATTTTGAAGGAACATTCGGTTATGGAAAATCTAATTTCCAGAGCATATTAGTTTCTGACATTTCTGATAAAGTACTACGTTATTATATCCACTAGCCATGGTAAACTCACTTATACAGGGAAAAACTGGAATCATCTCAACTCAAAGTAGCAATAAACACTAGTGAAAAAAGTGACAGGAAAAAAGTGGCTCAGTATAATACCCTCATCCTCATTGGAAAGGGCTGTGAAATGTGGGTGATTTGAGTCATTTTCCACGTGAAAATCTGTCTTTCCTAAGGAGCTATTTCACTAGTGTTTAATAAGAGTGGACAGAGTTGAGATGCTGACAGCTTTTCATAATTACATTGATATTTAACGAAAGACCTATTATTTTAAAAAATGAAAAAAAATCAGATGAGTGTCAGCTAAATGCTCTGTCCTAGAGGTGAGCTGGACATTAAAGTGATAATGTCTTAATTGGGAAGATCACAGTCCTAAATACAACAGTGACAATTTAAAGAGAGAATAGCATTTCAGGATAACTGCTTCAAATTAACAGCTCAAACTTCCTAGACCTCAATTGCAATCTATCACATTGAAGATAGCTGGTTTACGTTCAGGGATACCTCTTACATTTTCTAGGATTTCTTGGCCTTATTAATTCAAATCTTGCTCTCAATGCATGCATGTAGCCAAGATAATTACTAGAAGGCAAGATCAAAGCCAGCATATTATAGTCCTATTCCATTTTCTGCTGATGTGAGTGATCTGCCTCTCCTTTGATGTTGTATGCTTCTACAGCAAAAGTACAGAGGATAAAAATACTACACCGTGTAATCTGGCATTTATCCCATGAGAGCAGAATTCCAAATTGTGACACATGTCAAGAAGTTAAAAAAATGACTTAAAAGAGACCTATGCTTTATAAAGTGACATACTATGCATTTAAACACCATCAAACATCATTTTCCATTACAAATTTAGTCCCTGGTATAAAATTCAAAGAATTTTTGTAACTTTAGTGGAAGAAAATAGTTACCATATTTACAAGCAATTACACGAAACGTGTGCCTGAGCCTTTATCCACTAATGAGAGCTTTTGAGAGGAAGCAGAAATATGGTGCACTCATGCATATGTGTGTGTGTGTGTGTGTGTGTGTGTGTGTGTGTGTGTGTGTGTTTGTGTGTGTGTGTGTGTGTGTGTGTACAAACACTGGAGGACTCGGAGGTGCTCCCTGTGCACTGAAAGCCAGATGGTTTGAGTTTTCTGAATTTTCTCTCATCTTAGTTCATGATGTTGGACCACTCTGTTAAGCCTGTGCTTTTTGTTCACTGAAGGAAATAGACCTCTTGGTCTATAACATCACTTATAACTTACATATCAGCTCTTATAATACATATATAGCAATATTGCATTGGATGTCTAATGTTATTGTTCTCATTGTACTGCACCTGACCATGTCCTGTGCTGTCCTAGCTTACCTTTGAAAAGCATACTATATGACTGTGCTTTCCTACATGTCTGGGTGGGTGCACACACATGTGCATGCAGGTGTGGTGGCTTACCTAGGAGCTCAGCTACTGCAGACTGCAGTTTTCCTTCTTATGTTACCTTGTATCATAATTTAAATTGAATTCTTGACCTCCTGGAGGAAAGTGACATTTTTCAATAATGCCTCAGTTACTCCTTGATTCCAGTTTGTCCTACTTTGGAATTAGAGCCCTCCAAGGTACACAATCAGACCTACATGTTTTGACAGGAAAATGGAACTTTGTGTGGACTTCATGGCTGTCACATTTTAAACACAATGACAGATATTGAGAAAAATGGATTTGATGGACTATGACTTAACCCATGCACTTCACTTCAAACAGAAGTCAAAACCAGTTTTTATTTGAAAAACAATGTTTTTCCTTTTTCTCATCAACTATATCTTCAAGGACTTTCAAGTTGCATAAATATTATAAGACATGGTAGTGAACAAGAACTAAATATCTATAATCTACTTGTTAGTCTATATATCTTTTATAAATTATATATTGTCTATCAATCATTTTTTCATCTCTCTACCCTCTATTGAAAATTTCTCACATATTTATACTTACTTATCTATTATCTATTATCTATCATCTGTCTGTCCGTCTGTCTTTCTGTCTATCTATTTATCATTCGTCTATCATCTATGTATCTTTCTGTCATCTATTAAGAAATATTTTATTCATTTTCTGTCATCTGCTTTAAAAGTTATTTCTTCCCTCTTACTTCTCCGCTGATGAGAGTAAGTTCCAATAATAAGACAAAAGGCAATATAATGCCTATCATTCAACACAGTGAGGGACTAGACACAGATGTGGAGAGTGGTAACCCTGGTGTTCTTTTATGTATCTGTATGCTACAGAATTCAGGGGTGTTGAACCAAGCATAACACATGCCATGATGCTGAACCCTGGCAAAGATAAGTCCCATAACTATAAAGCATATTTTCAAAAAATTCTCCAGAAGAAATGATTAAAATAGTGAGAAATCACATTTTGCCACATAAGTGTCCTTAGAACTACTTCAATCTATTCAGTCTGGATACCTCTAATTTGAGCTGGAGACAGATCAGCAAGGTGTTTTCTGAAATCTGTTTGCTCAACAGTTGCTCTTTCCTGTTGCCCATTACTGAATAATCTTTATATTCCTTACTTATAAACACTGCAGTTCCATGTGTACCACTATTTACTTATATCTGCTGACTAGGTTTTATGGAGTATATTTGTGAACCCACAAAATTTGCATGCTGAAGTTCTCACCCTCATTGGAATCAAACTAGAAAGTTGTCTTTAGAGGTGGGTTAGGTTGTGTGGCTAAAACCTTCATGATGGGGTTAGTGGTCCTTGTGAAAAATGGAGACTCAGGGGCTCACCCCTCCCCTCTTTTCCATAGGAGAAAGACTATGAAAGCTCTTTGAAATGAAGAAGAGGACTTCTTCCTAGACATTGGATCTGATATCTTGGCTTTGGGTTTCTAATATCTCAAAATACATACTAGTCTCCTAGTGAGGAGTAAGTTTTCAAAGTCGTACAAGGTATGTAACTATGTTATAGAAATCCAGGTGGAACTAAGATGCAGGTTGGCTTCCTCAAATTTACATGCCATCTCTAAAGCAAAGCTCCCAAATTTCTACCTCCATTCTTAACCCTCCTCCCCACAAGCCTGGGAACCTTGATAACACCTCCTCCCTGGGTGTTCCTTGACTCATTTGCATTGTCTCTCTTTCTCAGTCTCTGGAGCCACTACTGTGCTTCAGGCACACTTTAAAGTCTTCATATGTTTTGACTTATTCAGTCTTATAATGACTCCATCAGGCTGAGTGCATGGCAGTCCCAAATTACAGATGAGAATGTAACACAGCTACTTGTTTGAGTTTAAATAGACAGTATCATGTGTCTCAGACTTGTTGTGTCTCAAACTGAAGTCTTTCATTTCCTGATCTTGTGGTAGTTTCCCATGCCAGAACATTCCACATCCAACCTTCCAGTTTCTTCAAGTCCTTGATCATCTCAGCTTCATTACTTTATATACTGTATCAAATCCATCATGAAATGAGTGTAGCTGATGGCCAACATGACCATCTAGACTCCTATATCATCCTCCTAACAGGAACTTTTATTAAAGTTATCCAGAAAAGCTGTTTCCATGAAGGAAAATATATCACTTCTATACCTGATGCCTTCTTACAGCACCCTGCATCACTAGAGTCCATTCTCAGTCTCCTTCATGAGATATAGAGGAGTCTCATAAGCTGCTTCCCACTTGTGCCTAAAACTTCTCCTTCCACATCTTTTTACCATACACTTTTGTACTCAATTCTTTTTTTTTAATTAACACTTTTTATTTTTTGGGAATTTTACATCATACACCCCAATTCCACTCATCTATATCTGCCCCTTACCCTTGTAGTGCCCCTGAAAGATTAAAAAAAAAGAAATAACAAAAATAACATTTAAAAGAAAAACACCACCAACAAAAAACGACTTTGTTCCTCCATCTTTCCCATGTCTCCATCACCTCTTCATTTATCTTAGTGGCATGGGAGCTACTGTGTATCATGGAGTATAACTCTTTTGTCCAAAGAGCTTTAACTGCAAATGTGCATTGTGTAGTCTGTTATTCATCAGGCTCAAGGCCTCTGGTACACTGTTAATACTGGACCCTCACCAAAATTCCTCTTTTATTCTGCTGTTGCCCTGAGTTGTGGAAATCCTGACACTGATACAGACCCTGGCTGTGGTGGGACCATGGACCCAGACATTGCCTCCAGAATCATGGCCCTAGTAGACACCTTGGCACAGGTGGCAGCCCAGAGCTTGGGCATCCTTGTCTCTGTGGTGATGACATATGATATGAAAATCAGTACGGACTTCAGTAGGATCATGGACATGGACATAGTCTTCACAGGCAGCCTGAGTTCAGATGTCACTATGGCCATGGGTGGCATCACAGGACTCTCAGATCAGTATCATCCCAGCTGCAGGGTAGCCCTCAGACACAACCATGACCTCAGATGCCAGACCCCAGGCATCCTTACGACCCTCAATGACAAGAGGCGCCATGGATATCAATACAGACCCTGGCTGCAGTAGGGCCATGGACCCAGACATGGCCCTTGGTGACAGCTCAAGAACAAAAGTCTCCATGGCCCCAGGTGGCATCCCAGGCCAATCAAATCGAGATGGCTCTTGAGGTGGTATGGCCCTTGGGCATCAATGTGGCTACAAGTAGTGGCCCAGACCCTGGGCATCCTCACAGCCTTCAGTGGTAACAGGAGCCACAGACATCAACAGACTGTGGCTGCTCTGTCCTCTACTTCAATCTTTCCTTTAATGTCTTTCCTTACTTTACCTATTAAATATTTAACTCACTTCCATCATTATATGTTCTCATTTTTCTCAAACATTCCTAATTTTCTTTAATGATATGTTCTATATTATATCATTTTGTAAACCTCTTCAGTACTATACTCAAAGCTCCACAGGAATACCCTCTCTTGTTTCTCTCTATTGTATTTTGAATACCTAAATTTTGTTTTATGCTTATAAGTACTCCATAAATATTAGTTAACTGAATTATTTTGAGAATTGACCAAAATCTACTAGTCATTATTTCTGTAGAAATGGATCAGAGATTAGAAAAGTTGGTGAATTTTCACAGTAACCTGCTAATGAGGATGGAAAAAGGAATTGAAATATAGTAAATTCATTAATAAATAATTAAAATTGTTCCAAAGGGTAATGCTTTTAGTTACAAAAGCAATTTAAGTTAACAACACAATTCATGTGAAATGATTGATCTGTACATTTCCAAGTGTTCCCAAGCATAATCTTGTATTGTCCCTAAATTTCCACTTTGACACCACTAAGGACATTTTCTTTATATACATTATGTTTCATATGAAAAGTATAATATTCTTGGGTTAGCATATTTTCCATGACATGACTATGTAATGTTAATGAGGATCTTACTCTATACTATAGATTTTATTTTCTTTAGCTTCACAAAGAGCGGTCTGATATATAAAATTTGCATTTCTCAGTCTCTCTTATAAGTTATACGACTCAATTGTAAAATGTATCATAGAGTTGAATACTTTTCTGTCACATGTTGTGAAGTGGAATCAATTGTTCTAAATATTAACTATTTTTTCTATAATATTAAGTTCATGCTATGACACTGAATAACCAACTTCCATCCCTCTTGAATGTAACTATGGTGTGTCATTTTCAAAGCCAGGATGAAAACATTGCGCTTGTGTTCTTCTTAACTCTACTCTTCCCATAAACTTAAAGATCAATGTATTCATTTCTCAGAAGCAGGCAAACATAAGAAATATGTTTCACATTGGCCACATATTTGCAGAGAAACTAGCCTACCCATCTCAAAGAATACATAGAAAGACAAGAAAATTATTTGTTCTTGAATTATGCATTCAGATTTACTGTGTCAGCAACTGTATTAGGCAGAATTTTCTCTCTCTCTCTCTCTCTCTCTCTCTCTCTCTCTCTCTGTGTGTGTGTGTGTGTGTGTGTGTGTGTGTGTGTGTGTGTGTGTGTGTGTGAATTTATTGGAATGACTAACAGGCTGAAGTCCAACAATGGCTAACTGTGAATGGAAATTCCAAGAATCTAGAGTTTCTCAGTCCCACGAGGCTGGGTGTCCCAGATGGTCTTCTGTATATGCTGGAATCCTGAAGAAGTAGACTCCAATGCCAGTGTAGGAATGGATGTTCTGACAAGGTGAGGACAAATGCTTGATGAATGAACCTCTTTCCTTCTTCCATTGTCTTCCAGCAGAAGGTATGGCCATATTAAAGGTGTATCATTCAGCCTCAAGATCTGGATCAAAGGCATGTTGTCTTCTTCTCTCAAGGTCCAGATCACAAGTGTGCCCTCCATTTCTGGATTATAGTTCATTCCAGATATAATCAAATTGACAACCAATAGCCATCACAGCAGCTTAGGTGGTTGTTGTTTGTTTGTTTGTTTTGTTGTTGTTTGTTTGTTTGTTTTTCAATGGGGAAATTCTATAACATGAATTGTTAGAAGGTCTTATTAATAAAAACAAACCTGGAGCCAGGTATTGGGGTGAATGTTGAAAGATCAGAGAAACAGAACCAGCCACAGGTAACTTCACCTTGCTAATTCCTCTGCTGATTTCATTTCCTCAAACTGGAAGCCTCTGAGTCCTCATCCGAATGGATCTCAGCTGAACTGTGCTCCTCAAAAGCCTAAAACCTTAACCAGGCTCTAGTTCCTGGTCCTCATGCCTTATATACTTTTCTGCTTCTTGCCATCACTTCCTGGGATTAAAAGAGTGTGTCACCATGCCTGGCTGTGTCCAGTGTGGCTTTGAACTCACAGAGATCTGGATAGATCTCTGCCTCCAGAATGCTAGGATTAAAGGTGTGTGTGCCACCATTTTCTGGCCTCTATGTCTATCTAGTGGCTGTTCTGTTCTCTGACCCCAGAGAAATTTATTAGGATGCACAATATATTGGGGGACACAATATATCACCACAAAATTCTCCACAGCCTTAAACCTTCCCTCTGGCTAGACTGTAACTTTAGTGTTGAAAATCAAATGCTATCTCAAATTGTGCTTTACTCCCACATATTGATGACAAAACCCTGAAATTTCTGTTGCTTATGGAAAAGGTTCTAATATCTAAGTATATGTCTATCTATATCCTCAGACCTACATGAAAATGAAAAAGAATGGCTCTAATTTAACCGCCTTTGAGTTTCTTTCACTTAAGCTGGATCTAATTCTACCTAATAGACCATAATGTATTCCCTAGTTGCTCAATCATTTGAAACAATTGAAAGTCCAGTTCAGGTGTATTTCTGCATTTCTGCCTTGGCCAAGAGGGTTCCCCCACATTCTTTCTTTCTTCCTTGTTTTTTTTTTTTTTTTTTTTTTAATGCAACAAAATGTAGGAGCCTTTAACCTTTAAAAAGCTATCCAAACCGGACGGTGGCAACACCTTTAAACCCAGCACTCGGGAGGCAGAGGCAGGCAGATCTCTGTGAGTTTGAGGCCAGCCTGGTCTCCAAATCAAGTTCCGGGAAAGGTGCAAAGACAGAGAAACCCTGTCTTGAAAAACCAAAAAAAAAAAAAAAAAAAAAAAAAAAGCTATCAATTTAAAATAAAAATTGTAAAGAAAATTTAAAAAAAAAAGAGAGTTCTCCCATGCATGATCATCACCTGCACCACGTTGATCATTGATTATCAAGAGAATGCACTTCTCCAACCAGTCCTTTCTTGCGAATGATTACATCTACACAAATGAGCAAACATTGTTGTAAGTGTTTGATTGTAGGCTTTTCATTATCATGTTTTCAGTTCTCTCCTGTAATATTCTTGGGAGATAAATTTGTTTCAATAGGGTTAAAGAAGATAAACTCTTACCGGGAAGCATAGCTAATGATTTGGGTGAGTTTCAAAGTATATTTTAAATGCACTCCCCTCCCCCATTGTCAGAGCAGGTCCAACTAAATTTCAGTGTTTATAAATTATTTTGACTATAATTTTAAGATAATTTGATAGAAAATTATGCCTGAAATTCTGTTTTTGTTTCTGGTCCCCAAATCACCATGACCTTCTACTACATGACTTCTTTCCTTCCTTTAGGTGGGATTTTCTGATGCTATTGAACCTTCTGCACTGTCAAGACAAATTTATTTCTTCCATACATTTGTAAAACAGCTTTACAGTTCAACCCCTTTCAGAAGAGGTTCTTGTCATCATTATAAAGCTGAGCATAAGAGAAATCACTATTAAATGGTATCCTTATACCTTTCTAGAACAGCCTTTTTCTTATTCTGTTTATCTTTAAATGTTAGGTTGTTTCAAAGCCCTAGGCAATTAATAGCTTCCTACACTTTTTAAATAGTAGTGATGGACAATAGTTATGGATGAAAATAATTCAATCCCAATGTGGATGATTACAGTTAATGTTTTGTGGTGCATTATAGATAGATGCTAAAGGGTTTTAAAAGTAATGTTTTCATGTTTGGATGAGGCAGGATTGACTGTGTCATCACACACATTGGTTAAGATGTGCCACTGAATGCTTCTTAATTTAAGTAACTGAGAAAGTGATAAGTGGAAAAATAGATGTCCAGATTCTGACGCATGTTATTCTTGCATTAGGCACAGAGCATACCCATTAAAAACAAAATTACTGTTGGAAAGTTTGTATCAATGATCAATTTTGCACATACAGAAAACTGTAGCAATTTGCATAAGGAAAATGGGATAAATATGAGCCATGTGTCATAAGCATCCTGCACACTTCACTGCAACATTGCCCGGTGGTCAGAACGTACTTCAAAATGAAGAAATGAAAGATATTAAGTGAGGATTAATGAAATTAGCTTTCTCTGATACTACTACTAATGCACAATTTTGTTTTGCTCACAAGAAGAGAATCAAGGGGCAACAGTCTGTCCTTGGAAAGACAATGTATCATTACTAGCATGGCAGCCAAGGCTGTCGTGATGAAAATATATCATCTATTTTACTTTCAGGAAGAGAGCCAGAATCCTGCATATTTTTAAAACTGAAAAAAAATTCTGAATTGCCTCACAAATACATGGTACATAAAAATTAAAATCGAAACAAATGTAAACCCCACTGATTTGAAACTCACAATTGTAAGAAATGGTAAAGCTCAGGTTTTAGTATCAATTAAGAGGTGGGTAAGTTCTTGCTCTCTGTCTCCAAGCCCCAATCATGCATTTCCTTTTGAAAAGTCTGCGTGAATGACCCTATGAGAGGCAGGCTCCTTGAGCACCTTGCTCAAAGTGCCTGTTTATCACGACATTCATTGCTGTAGTTTAACTAAAATAAAGTCCCCTGGGCTTGTCCTTTTCTTGGTAATCTTTATACTGTGTGTGAAAAGCCAGTTTTCTTCATAATTCTTCTTAGAGGGAAACCAACCAGTCTGATGTGATGTTTTGAATCTGGTCCACTAACTCAGTGTGAACAGAAGGAATGGGAAAGGTCACTGAAGCATCTCTGAATCCCTTCTGAATACATTTTTTAAATGGATAATTCTTCTTTTCCATCATCGAGCTACCCAGAAGCCTAGAGAAGTGGAGCAGAAGCCTTCCATGATGAAGCCCTGGGCTACATAAGTAATCACTGCTCCTTCACGGCCACACAGTGGCACCGCAATAGTGGCAAAACAGATACAAAATAATTAGCATGGTTTTATTTTTATGTTAGTGACATCTTGAGTAGTTTGACAACTATCTACTGACTTTTAAAAAATGCCCAGAATGACAATTTTATGCAGGAGAACATATCAGACAGTGTATGTGTGACTCTCACACTCATCCACAGCAAAACTTCTCATACAAAAACTTGTGAGTCTACGGTTTCAGTGAGTATTCCACATATAGGCTTCCTTGTTATCAATTAATTCAGCTTACTTCTTCATCAATTTTCTTCCCTTTCAGTCTTGATGGTTTTATGACCCAGACCCTGGCAATACCCTTAGGCAGTGCATGTGATAATTGACACATTTTCTAACACGGTATAGTGATGCCCAAGTCACTGCTTTCAGGCCGTGACTGGTGCTTATTGGAGTCTGCAGCAGGGGCTCCTTTTATCCTCATACATCAGAATCCACTGACAGCTCTCCCATACAGGGACTGCACTGAGCTCTCCCCTAGGAAAATATATGCAAACACCTCCAGAACATTGAAATGGTTGCTAGGCATCACGATGGTGACATCTTTATGATAAACACACTATGCAAAAGAAGGTCTAATAAAAGAATAACAAATTATTACATCCAGAGGGCAATTTTACAAGATTAACTGGTGTAATAAATTATTACCAGAGTCAGAATACCACATTACCCTTTAAGGTATTTCACAGTGGAGACAAAATGAACTGGCCTGTAAAAACGCAGAAATGTAGGAGAGAATAACAAACTGCCTCATCACATTTCTGAAAGATACTTGTCCAATGCTTGTGGAGTTCAGCAAGCCCACTGTACAATAATTGTATGGATAGTATGATGACTGTGCATAATTATTAATGTTTATTCTTCTGTTGCATACTCAGGAACACTGCAATCTATGTATGATCACCTTAATAAAATGCATGTGATATTTTATTTCTAAAATGATTTCAATACATAAAATGGTATGTGGTACATGCAAGAACTCAAAATTCATATATATAGAAATAGAGATAGATATAGATACTCTATAAGCAAATAATATTTATTGTTTGCTTGTATGTTTTGAGACTAGGGCTCGTTCTGTAACCTAGGTTGTTCTGAAAATGGTAGCAATCTCCCAGGCTCAGATTTCCTGTACTCAAACTATGTCATCGTGTATCACACTTGACTTCAAATATATTTTAAGATAATAAATGCATGTACTGCTAAAATAATCCAACTAATTGCTTTATGTGATTTTGATGATGTATTCAAAAATTTAAAATAATATTTAGTCATTTCTGTAGTTAATTTACATTGATTATTTAAAAATGAAGAAACACTTTTTCACTTCTGCTTACAGTTTACTACAAACATGAGAAAAATTAATTCTGTGATTTGAACACTAGGAATATGACAATATAATGACAGTTGTTTCTTCTTTGTTTAGTTTACATTTTTAGTTTTTTGCTCTTTGTGTGTGTATGTATGTGCTGTGTGTGTGTGTATGTGCTGTGTGTATGTGTGTATCTGCTGTGTGTGTGTGCTGTGTGTGTGTGATGTGTGTGTGTAAGTGCTCTGTGTGTGTGTGCATGCTATGTGTGCTCTGCTGTGTGTGTGTGCGTGCGCACGTGTGTGTGTGTGTGTGTGTGTGTGTGTGTGTGTGTGTGTGTTGTGTGTATATATACTGTGTGGGTGTAGGGGAAATCGATGGTGTGGGTAGGCCATGTGTGCATGGAAACCAGAAGAGAACATAGGTGTGCTGTTCTCTGCTTCAAGTCTCCTGAGACAGGATCTCTCACTGAACCTGAAGCTCCAGGAGTGAGGCTGTTGACCAGGAAGCCCAAATTCCTTCCAGTTTCCAAGCCCAACCATGCTAAACATGAACAGCTTTTTATCTGATGTGATGGTTTGAATGAGAAATGTGTTCCCCACTCCCAGGGTCAAGTGTTTGAAGACTTGATCTCCAGTTCCTGGCACTGTCTTGAGAGATATTACATTCCTGCTGAAGGAAGTATTTTACCAGGGGTATTCTTTGAATTTATGGCCTCAGCCAATTTCCAGTTACAGTTTCTGCTTGGTGTTTGCAGTTAAAGATGAGATCTCTCAGCTTCCTGTTCTGACAGCCTGTTACCATGCTACCCCCTCTATTACAGTCTCCTCTCTCTCTCTCTCCTCTCTCTCTCTCTCTCTCTCTCTCTCTCTCTCTCTCTCTCTCTCTCTCTCTGTGTGTGTGTGTGTGTTTCTCTCTCTGGAAGTTTAAGCAAAATAAACCTTTTCTTCCTTAAATTGTTTTCATCATGATATCTAATTACAGCAAGAGAAAAGTAAATGATACACACAGATTCTGGGCGTCTTACCTACATTCTCCACACTTGCCCAGTACTCACTCATCCCCACTGCACTGTATTTCCAGTCCTGTCCCTTTTATAGTTTTGGGGATGGCTATTCAGATGTTCACATTCATCAATATTAATTTTAATTTCTATAGTTAAAACTATCCTTTGCTAAGAAATAAAGAGGAAAGAGAAAGAGGCATAGGAAAGAAAGAGTTAATGGGACAAATGAAGCACATAGAAATGAGAGAGACAGAGACAAAAACTTTAACATTCAATTCAGCTTCCTTAGTTCCAAAGGTCAGACATGATTTCTATTCATCTCTTCCTCACCACTCACTGCCATTATAGTGTTTCCTACCATGGTGGCTTCCATAAAGTAGTCCTTCAGGAGAGAATGACTTTATGAATGGATCAATGTTGCCATAATGTTTTACTTCAGCTCTCTGTCAGGAGTTGACAGTAATTTGACTTCTCTTGGATCAACTAAGGTAAGATGTCAACACTGAAAGAGCAGTTGTAGGTAGACAAAAGGGATTGTCTTAGTGCCTTGAATTCCTAGGCATGGGCTAAAGGGTTTGGGATGAGAGACATTGGAATTCATCAAGAACTCGTACATTCTCTCGGTGAAAGCTTATGAGCAGAGGTGTGACCTATTATCAAGCAGATGCCTACATTTCTCTCATCTCATATGGAGAGTCTTTGCTCATTATTTGTCAAGTGAGTTAATTTTCCAGTTATCAATTAGACAAGAGTTTGTTTATTCATATGTGTTGCCTTGCTTTCCTTTGATGGATCTAAGCTCATGACCTATACCATTTGCCTTCTCTTTTAAGAACTTTTGCAATATTCTGTGGCCCTCCAGCTAGAAATGAATTCTTTGTGAGAAAGAATTACTTCTGAGAATAAATATTTACTTTAAAAAGTCTTTCTTTCTCTTTGACCCTTGATATTTTCCCTTGGTATAGAACATTGGATTATTTCAACATTTAAGCTACTTCACTTTCTTCTTTCTGGGTGAGTTTTAAAATGAGAATTGGGCAGGGATTCTCACCTTAGTTTGTCTTTGGTTCTTGTGTCCATCCACTTTGACTTGGATTGATTCAGAAATTTCTTTTTGAATTTTGCCTTCCCTAGTTTTAGGATAATATGGCAATGTGAGGATTTTTTTAGTGTCTAAGTGTTTTTGTGCTTACTCTTTAGTTCATATCAGATCTTGTGGAAATTCCTCAGACAAACATCTTTCTTCTTCCTTTCCTTCCTTCCCTCCCTCCCTCTTTCTCTCTCCCTCCCCTTTCCCTTCTTCCCATCTTGCTTCCATTCCATTTTATTTAATTTTGATCTCTGTTACCCTTCTTATATTCCAATTATTTTGAAGTTATAATTTTGTAAATTGTATATGTTGTTCATCTGTTTTCTTTTGTTCATTGTTTCCTCAAATCATTTTTCCATTCATCATTTCTATGACAGTACTTTTATTTCTGCCATTTCAAAATGGATTTGTTCTTAAAACATCAATCTCTCCTTACCATACTCAGTTTTTGTGCTGATTTTCTTTTTGTTAGCATGACATTGAAGTTATAAATAATCTTTTTAATTTTCTGTAAAATAATTCCCACATCTTTGTCATATTTAATTCTTGTCCTGGGGCTTACTTTCTTCTTGAGACATTGGTTTTTCATATACATTTAATCTAATTTGTTGAACAGTAGATCCAGAATGGAAGGGTTGTGGGTGGATTTAATCAAGTTGCACTATGTTGATGTATGAAATTCTCAGATAATAAACTTAAAAAGGAAAATCACTTCCCTAAAGTATATGTGATACACAGGTTATAAAAATGGACCAACTACATATTGCTGGAGGATTTATGATACTCTAACTAGGAGTTTGGTGAGTTTGAATGTTTGCTGAGCTGTAATGCCAGAGACTTTATATCTTTTATTGTTCTTATTTTTTTTCTTACTTTTCCATGTTGTCTTTGTGATTTATAGTATTCCTTACAGACTAAGTGTCCTCTGTGCACTGTAGCCACTGACCTGGTGTCCACTGTGGTCATTGCTATTGTTGATGCAATGTAACTGTGTTGGATGGAGAAAGTTCTACAATGCTATGGTGACATCTTAGGGCATCAGTGGACCTGTACCATTGGCCTGTGACATTCTCAAGTGAATTTTAGTCAGACAGTTTCTCTTGCCTGCTTCTAGATATGGCAGAGAATTCAGAATCAGATAGAAGTAACATTATATCAAAACAAACAAAACAGAACAAAACCACAAAAAAGCAAACACAAACCAAACAAGCAAAAGACCAATGAGAAAAAAATGCCAAAACAAAACAAAATGAAGCAAAGGGTCCACAGAAAAAGCATTGAGTTCATTTTGTATTGGTCAACTACTCCTGGACATGAGGCTTGTCCTGAGTGTGTTTGATACACCCAGTAATGCACCATTGGAGAAAAGTGATTTTCCCTTTGCCAATGTGTATAAATCATGAATAACTTCTTGGTTAGTGGTGAAAACCTATGTTCACTTCCTCTTCTCAGTCTGGCTAGAGCCTGTGGAGTTCTTGTGTGTGCTGCCACAGTCTTCTCCAACTAAGATCTCCAACTAACCCTCTGGGAGAACCTTTTTTCACACAACAGCAGAATGGTTTAGGCTACTGTATGGGAATATTTCCTATGTCTGCTCTTTAATTTCTCCTGCTAAGACCTTAGGGTATTTTTCTTAGTTCTCAACCATGAAAGTCTGTCAGTGTTTGGGGGCTATAAATCAAACCAAGAAATTGGGATCTTCTTGGAGCCTATTAATGATTGCTGGGAATTTCCTATTGTTATTTCATTCCACATATAGCCTAGATGTTTATCAAAATCAGCATTTAACTTGTCCATTTGTGTGGATTCTTCTTCAGGTGGCTGAGACCATCTGACTTTAGCTTTCTCTTCTGAATTATGCACCATCATTTTCCCTGTCATCTTACTTTTTTATAATCTTCAAAGTTTTCATATTTTTAAGGATAAATGTAAAGACTTCTGTTCTCTTTACTTGTCACAGCTGAAACTGGACTTATTTTTCCCACAAATATCCACATCTTTATTGAAACCTATGTCACCATATTGATGAAATTAGAAAAAGAAATAAAATTCTCTCTCTCTCTCTCTCTCTCTCTCTCTCTCTCTCTCTCTCTCTCTCTCTCTCTC
>CABHPP010105373.1:24455-49993 GCA_902168425.1 Peromyscus attwateri
CTCTCTCTCTCTCTCTCTCTCTCTCTCTCTCTCTCTCTCTCTCTCTCCCTCCCTCCCTCCCTCCCTCCCTCCCTCCCTCCCTCCCTCCCTCCCTCTCTCTTTCCCTCTCCCCTGGAAAACACCCTTTTGCCAGAGTGAATTTTGTGCTCAACTGAAGTTACACCTATTAGCTAATAATTAAACTAACAATCATGGACATTGAGATCCATCTTGCATGTATTTCTGGAGGCAATATATGCATGTATGATGGACAACAGTGTACTGTATAGTATGTGCTTGAAATATCCCTGGATAGGAATAATTTTGACTCACTAATCTGGGGACTTGAATGACTCCACACTCAGATCTCCCATTTTCCTCACATTTCAAACAGGAATTGTGGTGGTGAATTTTACAGGAGTGTTGTGAAGTTTGTGTTGACACATTTTCTATACTTGAAAAAATACTGGAAGCCTTTTAAACAATATGGTACCTCAGAGTGTATCAAGAAGTTTGTTTTCAGAGGTGTTTTTACTGATGTAATTTATCTCCCACCACATTGATGGAAATATTAGAGTTATTCAGGAGTATTTTAGGCATTAAGATACCTCATTTTTTTTGTATTTTTTTTTTCTGAATGAAAATGCACAGTAGGATGTATTGACAAGGCTATACATTGCCTTAGTCAATATTCCTACAACTATTGATTTTAAGATGCAAAAATTTTATCAAAGGATGTTGAATGACTCTTAAAATCTTAATAACCAACTGCTAATATTCATAGAAAATGCAATGATATAATTATGTTATAAATGCTCTTCTGATATGCCAATATAATGTACATAATATGGAAAAAATAACAAGGAGATTCTTGACAGTAAAAACAGAGAACCACTGGTCTATATTTTTTTACATTAAGAGAAAGTTTTTAAAAAGACAATATTTGGCTTTATTATACTATTATCTCTTAGTATTCATGTATCATGTGTAACCTCTATAATTTAGTCTACCTTCAGTGCTGTTCGTAATTCTCTATAATTATCTTAAAATAAAATCGTTATTGTATTATCAGCTAAACCAAAAAAATACAATAAAATAAAATCTGTTTTTTCTAATTTCAGTAAAAAACTCCATGTGCTTTAAAATAATTAAAAATAACAATTATCTATAATTCCCTGAAAAGACTGCCAGTTCTTCAGTTTTTTAATAATTAACTTTTATATAATATCATAATAATACTAGTTTATATTTATGCAGTCCTCCATATGAGAAGCTCAAGGTATCATATGAATATTGTGGTGATTAATCCTACCTGAAAAATATTGCCATTCCCAGTTCACAGATGAAAAATCAATAATGAGATTGATCTGTCTGCTCAAAGATTTGTACTGTGTCCTGGGAGAGAGAAATACTTGTCCTATCCAAAACATTTGTATTAGATATATCTAGGAGACTGAGGTTTTATTTATTTATTTATTTATTTATTTATTTATTTATTTATTTATTTGTTTATTTTATTTATTTTGTTATTTGTTTCTTTTTTTCTTTGTCTGTTTTTATTCTGTTGGATTTTTTAAGACAGGGTTTCTCTGTATAACAGTCTTGGCTGTCCTGGAACTAACTTTGTAGACCAGGCTATCCTTGAATTCACAGAGATCTTCCTGTCTCTGCCTCCCAAGTGCTAGGATTAAAGGTGTGTGCCACTATCGTCTGGCGAGACTGAGTTTTGAAGGACTTCAGAGAAGATATAGGCTATTAGTGATCTTTGAAGTTCTTGTAGCTAAATCAGTTTCAGTTAAAAAGCATAAGCACTATCCAGGAACATGTTACCTGTGTGTTTTTATACTGGAACAACCAATAGAAGTGTATGTTATCTGTGTGTTTCACAGTGGATACTCACCCAGGATCAAGTCACCTATGTGTTTTTATATTGGAACACCATCCAGGAGTGTGTTACCTGCGTGCTTCACAGTGGATCCCTACCCAGGAGTACGTTACCTATGTATTCTTATATTGGAATACCACCCAGGAGTACGTTACCTATGTATTCTTATATTAGAACACCATCCAGGAGTGTGTTACCTATATATTCTTATATTAGAACACCATCCAGGAGTACATTACCTATGTATAGCTATGCTGAGTTAGCAGCAGGCTACAGATTGCAGTGGATTGTTCAATGATTTCTCTTCATTGAGTGAGGACATTAATCTTAGCAATCTTTTTGCATTAGCCTCATAGAATGGGGTACAGGTATCTTTCTTTGCTATTTGGAAGGAAATTGAATGAATTGGTGGACACAGGTCACCATTCAGCCTCTTTGTTTTCATCCACATTTACCTTGTCATTTCACCTTTGACCCCCAGCAATGTTTTCTTCCATTTTTTAAAGTTTTGTAAGTATTGGCATTTTATTTTTTATCTATAATCTTTTTCCTGACATTTGGTCTTGTGTATTGTAGGATTTCAGAGATAGATAAATTCAAGCCAGAAATATTGTTCTAAGAAGACATTGAGTGAATAAAAGAAAGAAGTGTCAGTTGTAGAGAAAAGAAAGTGTCCAGAAAAACACTTCAGAAACTTTATGGCCAAATTAACACTTTCAAGTGAGTTAAAAGCTGGAAGGCACTTCTGTTCTATAGAATATATGTTGCAATGGAGTTTATGTCTAATATTAGTGTCGAGTCCTGCTAGCTAGGAAACAATACCAAATTTATGAGGTGATCACATTAAATACCTTATTTAATATTAGTAAATCTATGTTCTTTAACATGGCTCTCATTTGAAAGTGACTTTGTCTTTTATTATTTGCTATTGCTTAGTTTTTTTTAATGATGATTTTCAAAATTAACTAGTTTATCGTATTTTAGCAAAATAAATGTTGATTCCATACATTGAAGTAAATACTTTTAAATTTTTAAAGTATAACAGCTCATAGAGGTACTGTCATTTCTGGAAAATTGTGTATTATTTTCTAGTCTGTTGCTGAGTCTTAATCTAAAGTTGTTTACTATCTCTAAGTCCACAGCTAGGTTTCCTTGATTTGATTTTCTATATTAAACTGTTTAGTCTCTATCTAATTCCATTCTTTAGCATATAGATTTAGTATCATTTCCATGTATTCTTGGCCCACGTGTTCCTCACTATTCTGCTCTTGATGTCTAACTGCCATCTTTGTATTAATAAAAAACACTAATGAAAGTGCCAATACATGGAGTGCACAAGCACTATACTTCCATTACTGCCAGGAAGCATGCATGTGGTTCTAAACTTTCTGGTCTATATTCTTACCTGTGCTATGGACCTCACTGACCCAATCTTCATTATCAAAATGATGACTAATTTATACTACTTTATTATTGATCATCTCAATATGTTAGGTATGTCATGTTTTTTTCAAAAGTAGTCAGACATTCTTTTTTTTATTTTACAATATAATTTAATTTTACATATCAGCCATGAATTCCCTTGTTCTCCTCTCCCTCCCACCCCGATCCCCTCCCCCCCCCCGGCCCACCCCCCATTTCCATCTCCTCCAGGGCAAAGACTCCCCCAAGGATTGAGATCAACCTGGTGGACTCAGTCCAGGCAGGTCTAGTCCCCTCCTACCAGGCTGAGCCAAGCATCTCTGCTAAGCCCCAGGTTTCAAACAGCCAATTCATGCACTGAGCACAGGACCCGGTCCCACTGCCTGGATGCCTCCCAAACAGATCAAGCCAATCAACTGTCTCACCTATTCAGAGGGCCTGATCCAGTTAGGGGCCCCTCAGCCACTGATTCATAGTTCATGTGTTTCCATTCGTTTGGCTATTTGTCCCTGTGCTTTATCCAACCTTGGTCTCAACAATTCTTGCTCATATAAACCCTCTTTCTCGCCAATTGGACTCCCAGAGCTCCACCCGGGGCCTGACCGTGGATCTCTGCATCCAGTTCCCTCAGTCATTGGATGGGGTTTTGTGGTACATATACACAATGGAATACTACTCAGCAGAGAAAAACAATGACATCATGAGGTTTGCAGGCAAATGGAAAGATCTAGAAAAAATCCTCCTGAGTGAGGTAACCCAGACTCAGAGAGACAAACATGGTATGTACCCACTCATAGGAGGATACTAGTTGTGGAACAAGGATGACTGGACGGCTACTCATAACACCAGGGAGGCTACCTGGAAAACAGGACCCCAAGAAAGACACGGGGATTGCCTAATGACGGAGAAATGGATGAGATCTACATGAACAGTCTGGACGTGAGTGGGGGTAATGAAGGGCGAGGGTCGAGGGAAAGAGAACTTGGGGGAGTGGGAGATCCCAACTGGATCAAGAACAGAGAGGGAAAACAAGGAATGTTCATGGTAAATGAAGACCACATGAGAATAGGAAGAAGCAAAGTGCTAGAGAGGCCCACAGAAATCCACAAAGATGCCCCCACAATAGACTACTGGCAATAGTCGAGAAATAGCCCAAACTGAACTACTCTGGTGATAGGATGGCCAACACCCTAATTGTTGTGTAAGACATTCTTAAAATCACTAAGATCAAAGTTTCTGATGGGTGGAAAGTATATATGCTGAGTTTAGTTACTATTATCATTTTGATGGGTTTTGAATCACTCACTGCTCAGTGTATGTGTTTGCCAAGTATGTACAAACTTCTGGATTTAATTTCAAATACTTATCTTTCTGTCTATCTATCTATCTGTCTATCTATCTATCTATCTATCTATCTATCTATCTATCGCTATTCATAATAGCATAATATCCATTCAGTATATTGGTACTATAATCAGTGTACTCCATATACATGAAAAAAATCTTAAAATGTTAATTCTCTTAGCCAATTAGTGAATTTTATTCCTGGTTTTATATATATATATATATATATATATATATATATATATATATATATAGCATGCCCATACAGCTCAAGATTTGGTTAGGATCTCTTCCTGAAGTCTATCTTGGTGAATTGATAAGTATATTTCCTTGTATTTAAATAAAATATGAAATGAAATACCTTCTTTCATATGTTATTAATGATAATATTTTTTGAAAAGGTTGATGTTGGAAGGAATATACTCTTGGCAGAAATGTAAAATGATACTAACATAGGTAAACTTTTGAATATTCATATGAAAGAACAGAAATAAGGATTTTGAACATATAAATGCACTTCCACTCTTACTGATGCATCATTCAATATCATCAATATGTAGAAACAAATTCATGGTTATTGATAAATCAACGAATAGTGAAAACATGATAAGCCATATACATACATATATTTTAGATACACGAATCTCTAAACAGGTTTGAATATTATTCATCAGCAGAATAAAGAGAAATCCTTCCCCATTCACCTATAGTGGTAAATCAAGATGATGTTTGCTAAGTGACATAAGTTCACAGATGAGATAATACTGCAAGACTCCACTTACATGGTAAGTCCCACTAATTAAACTCATAGAATCAGAATAAAACCATGGTTTTCAAAGACTGACAGAAGGATGAAAGTAGAAATAATGTTTAGCAAAAGTTTCAGTTCTAGAAACACCTGTATGACAATATGCCTGTCATTCATTTAATGAGTTGTGGACTCAAAAGATAGACGGTAAACAACACACAGAGTCATTTTTACCTCACTTTGATGAATAAATAGATAAATATACAAATGTCATTTGTTGTATGCTGCTATAGTGTTATCGAAGAATGTTCATAATTTCCAGAGAATGTTTTTAATGTATTTTCATCCTTGTCATTTCAAGTCAGGATTTTATTTTCTTTTATTGAAAATAGATTTTTTTTTACTCCCTGGGAACCCTGGCCCCTCAAGTCAGGAAAACAGGCAGTCTAATGGCCAATATTCACCTTTCTTTCAGCTACTCCAAATTCAATCCCCCAGTAATATGCCCAGCTCTGTAGCATATCACCTGCTCCAGTCTCCCATTCCACATGCCAGCATCTATAATGGACCACACAGATCTCTCCCTCTAAACTTTTTTCCCCCTCTCACTCATTAATTCTAGCCCCTAACTCCAACAGACATTCCCTAGGAAACTACAGGCTAACAGCATATCTTTACCTCTCTCTCCATTCCTTTGAATACAATCTCTCAGTCCAATCCACAGCTCTGTAGCAGACCAAGTACTGCAGACTCTTCTCACTCTCTGTCTCCATTACCAAGAAAATGAAGAGACCCTGGTGGAACACTCTTCTTTGCTCCCTCCTGTGGACCCCCATCTTGAATCCTAAGTGTTGGCTCCCAATAGCCAGAAATATATTTCACCTGGAATCTCTAGTGGCCACACATCGGGTTCTCCAAAGATTTTCCTTCGGGTAAACATACAGCCTCTACACTCTCCTAAGAATGAAAGATGGCAACAGAATCCAAGAAACAAAACACCCATCCAACAAAGACAAGACTAGATATCAGCACCTAGAATTACAAACTTCCCAAACCCATATGCCTATAAACTGTGTAGCTAGAGTTTTCCTGCCTGGCCCACGGTCAGGACAAATCTCTCTCACCTGCCAGTCCCACAGCTGCTCAGACCCAACCAAGTAAACACACAGAGACTTACATTACTTATAAACTGTATGTCCGTGGCAGGCTTCTTGCTAACTCTTCTTATATCTTAAATTAACCCATTTCTATTCATCTGTAAGTTGCCACGTGGCTCGTGGCTTACCGGTATCTTAACATCTGCTTCTCATCATGGCAGCTGGCAGCATCTCTCTGCCTCAGCCTTCCACTTCCCAGAATTCTCCTCTCTCCTTGTCCCACCTATACTTCCTGCCTGGCTACTGGCCAATTAGCACTTTATTTATCAATCAATCATCCACAGCAAACCTACATTAAAACACAATCAATAACACCCAGGACATTATGTCTCCACTAGAGCTGAACAACTCTATCACAGCAGGAAGTGAATATGGCAACTTAGCTGAAGCACAAGGAAAAGGCATTAAAATATGTGGAATATTCCTTTACACTGTGTGAATATTTGTTTCTGTGACTGGCTTAATAAAGAAGCAGCCTGGCCAATAGCTGGACAGGATAAGGTTAGGCATGAGAACCAGACTAAGGACCCTGGGAAGAAAGCACAGAGTGAGAGTGAGAGGAGTGGTGAGCCAGAAGCAGAAGAAACAGGACATGCAGAAAATGAGGTAACAAGCCATGAGCCATATGATCAAACTTAGATAAGAAATGTGGGTTAATTTAAAATGTAAGAGTTAGCTAGGAATGAGTCTGAGCTCTCAGCTGAGCATTTACAATTAATAATAATTCTCTGAATGTTTATTGGGGAGCAGCTGCCAAGACACAGAGAAACTCTGCCTAGAACAATACTCTATGAATGTGATAGAGATCTTTAAATAGGAAACGTATAAATCCCTTAAAGAAATCTGTGAAAATGCAAAGAGTGGAAGTAAATGTATAAAACAATTCAAGACCTAAATGTAGAAAAAGAATCAATAAAGAAAATGCAAACTGAAAGAAATCTGGACCTGAAAAATTTAGGAGATCAGACAGGAACCTTAGACGCAAGCCTCAACCAAGAGAATACAGAGATAAGAAACGGAAGACACAACATAAGGAATGGTCACCTGGTCAGAGAACATGGTAAATCTGAAAAATCCTGGCACAGAGTTCAGGAACTTTGGGACACCATGAAAAGACCAAATCTAAGAATAATAGAAGTAGAGGAAGGAGACAAAACCTAGGCCAAAAGGATAGAAGATATTTTCAACAAAATTATAGAAGAAAATTTCCCTATCCTAAAGAAGGAGATGCCTATCAGTGTACAAGAAGCATATGCAGAACACCAAATAGACTGGGCTGGAAAAAGAAGTTTCCTAGGCACATAATTAAAACAATAAACATACAGAACAAAGGAAGAATAGTAAAAGCTGCAAGGGAAAAAGACCAATTAGCATATAAAGGCAGACCTATTAACAATAATACCTGACATCTCAATGGAGACACTAAAAGCCAGAAGGGTCAAGAGAGTGCCTGAGATGACCTACTCTGGTGATCAGATGGCCGAACACCCTAACTGTCACGATAGAATTCTCATCCAGTGACTGGTGGAAGCAGATGCAGAGATCCACGGCCAAGCCCCAGGTGGAGCTCCTGGAGTCCAACAGGCAAGAGAGAGGAGGGATTATATGAGCAAGAGATATTGAGACCATGATTGGAAAAAGCACAGGGACAAATAGCCAAACTAGCAGAAACACATGAACTGTGAACCAATAGCTGAGGCACACCCAGGGAACTGGACTGGGCCCTCTGGATAAGTGACACAGTTGATTAGTTTGAACTGTTTAGGAGGCCCCCAGGCAGTGGGACTAAAACCTGTTGTTGGTGCATGAGCTGGCTTTTTGGAACCTAGGGCCTCTTTGCTTAGCCTTGGTGCAGGGAGGAGGGGACTGGACCTGACTCAACTGAATTTACCAGGCTGAGCTGAATCCCCATGGGAGACCTTGCCTTGGAGGAGGTGGGAATGGGGGGTGGATTGGGCGAAGGCTGGGGGTTGGGAGGAGGGAGAACAGGGGAATCTGTGGCTGATATGTAAAATTAAATTAATCATAAAATAAAAATATTTATAAAAAATAAATAAAAGTATTAAATGAGAAAAAAAAGACATGCTACAGACTCTAAGAGACCACAGATGCCAGCCCAGACTACTATACCCAGGAAAACTTTCAATCACAATCAGTGTTGAGATTAAGAAATTCCATGACAAAACCAAATCTAAGCTCTATTTATCTTGTAATCCAAGACTATGGAGAGTTCTAGAAGGAAAACTCCAATCTAAAAAGGTTAACAGCATTTCCCAAAGAACACAAGAAGTAAATAATCTCAGACCAGCAAATCAAAAGAGGGGAACACACACACACACCCCAAGAATAAAATAACAGGAATTAATAAACACACTGCTCTTGATATTTTCAGTATCAATAATCTCTTTCATTAATAAAAATAACCAGACTAACCGATTGGATCAAAAGCAGGATCCATCTTACTACTACATTCAAGAAACACACCTAACATCAAGGATAGAGATAGACATTACCTCATAGTATAGGATGGAAAAAGATATTCTACATAAATGGACCTAAGATGCAAGCTACTATAGTAATTTGAATATCCAGCAAAGTAGACTTCAAACCAAAAGTAATCAGAAGAGACAGGGAATTTGATATGCATCAAAGGAAAAATCCTCCCAGAGAACATTGCCATTGTTAACATCTATGCATCAAACACCAGGACATGTAAATTTCTAAAAGAAACATTACTACAGTTTAAATCATATATTGACCCTCACCCACTGACAACAGGATACTTCAGTACGTCACACTTGTCAATAGACAAGTCATCCAGACAAAAACTAAAAAGGAAAATGCTGAAGCTGACATTATAAACCAAAAGGAGCCTACAGAAATTTACAGAACATTTTACCCAAACATAAAAGAATATACCTTCTTCTCAGTACCTCATGGAACTTTCTCCAAAATTAACAACATACTCATATACAAAGCAAGTCACAACAGATGTAAGATATTTGTAATAACACCATGCATTTTACCTGACCACCATGGATTAAAACTAAATATCAATAACAACATAAACAACAGCAAGGTTATAAACTAAGGGAAACTGAAAAACTCACTATTGAATGAAAAAGTTTTCAGTTACAAATTAAGCAAGAAATGAAAGACTTTTTAGAATTGAACGAAAATGAATATATAATACCCAAGCTTATGGAAAACAGTGAAGGGCTGGAGAGATGGCTCTGTGGTTAAGAGCACTGGCTGTTCTTCAAGAGGACCTGGGTTCAGTCCCCAGCACCCACATGGCAGCTCACAACTGTCTGTAACTCCAGTTCCAGGGGATCTGGAAAACAGTGAAGAGCATTCTAAGCTGTAAATTCATAACACTAAGAGCCTACATAAATGAAACAAACAAACAAACAAACAAAAAACTAGAGATATCCCATACTAGCTACTTAACAGCACACCTGAAATCTCTAGAAAAAAAGAAGAAAAACCAAAATGGAATCCCCAGAAAGAAATAATCAAACTCAGGTCACCAATCAATAAAATACAACCAAACAAAAAAATACAAATAATCAATGAAACACAGAGCTGATTCTTTTAGAAAGTTAATAAGCCTTACAAACTCTTAACCAAATTAGCTAAAGACAGAGAGAATATCCAAATTAATGAAAGTTGAAATGAAAAGTAGGACATAACAACAAACATCAAAGAAATGTAGACAATCATAGGGACATATTTTTAAAATGTGTACTCCACCAAACTAGAAAATTTAAAAGAAATGGATAATTTTCTCAATAAATACCTTCTACAACAGTTAAGCAAGATCAGATAGACAATGTCAACAGATTTATAATCCCTAGTGAAATAGTGAAGCAATTAATAAGTAGGAACTCATAGAACTGAGAAGCTTCTTCACAGCAAAGGACATAATCATTTAGAAAAAGTGGCAGCCTACAGAATACAAAAAGTTAGCTATCTGGTAGAGGGCTAATATCAACAGTAAATAAAGAACTCAAAAAATTAGATGTCATGAGATCAAATAAATCAATTAAAAATGGAGCACAGATATAGACAGAATTCTCAAAAGAGGAAACTCAAATGGCTGAGAAACACTTAATATTTTTTAGTCATCAGGGAAATGCAAATTAAAACTACTCTGAGATTTCACCTGTCAGAGTGGCTAATATTAATAAAATAAATGACTACTCACATTGGTGAGGATGTGGAGTAAGGGGAACACTCATCCATTGCTTATGTGAGAGCAAACTTATACAGCCACTATGGAAATCAGTGCAGTAGTTCCTCAAGAAGATGGGACTCAATCTACCTCAATCAAGATCCTGCTATACCACTCATGAACATATACCCCAAGGTCATTTCATCCTACCACATAGAAAACTGCTCTACCATATTCATTGCTCCTGTATTCATAATAGCTAGAAATCAGAAGCAACTAAATGTTCCTCAACAGAAAAATGGGTATAAAATATGGTACATTTATATAATGGAATATTAATTAGCCATTAAAAAATGAAATCATTAAATTTGCAGGCAAATGGATGGATCTAGAAAATAATCCTGAGTGGGACAATACAGATACAGAGAAACAAATACAATATATATTCACTTATACATGGATATTAGCTGTAAGTCATTGACAACCTACAATCTGTAGAACCACAGAGGGTACATTTAGAGTAAGGGAGCAGAGGGACAGATACATCTCCCTAGGAAAGGGAAGTAGAGCAGGTAGTTATTGATGAATGGGGGTGGAGGTTGAAATGGGAGGATCAGTGAGGAGCGGGAGAGGAGAGTGGGAAAAGGGTGGAAATTTGGGGAGAGACATCTAAACCAATGACCATGTGAGGGGTCATATGTAAACCAAATACCATAGAAGCTCCCTAAAATATATACATATATGAAGGTGGTCTAAACAAAATGCTCAAATAATAGGTGAGACAGAATTCTGGAAATGAAAAATTTAGGAATTCAAACAGAAACTACCTAGGCAAGGTTCACCAATAGAATACAAGAGATAGAAGACAGAAACTCAGGCATTGAAGAATTCTACTTTTAAAAAAAGATTCTTTTAATTTTTCCTTAAAGACTGACATTTCACAAGTGAGAAATATTCATGTATTTCAAGGCAGAATTAAAGTTTGTGACTAGGTTAGAAAGACAAAGTACAAAATCCACCCAACTGTGTGAAGCCTTCTGCATCTCATTCCAATCATCCCAACCGCATTGCCTTAACAACCTCACCTGTCAGAGGGAGAGAATACCAGGCGCCTACTGAGCCTTTGCGACCTAGCTGTGGAGAGAGTTTCCTTTATTGAATACAGTGAATTCCAGAAACTCTTTTCTTTGACATTAATGTGCATGTTTCCTTTGTGTTAAAGAAATGTTCACACATAAAAGTCCATTTTATACTCTTTGAAATCTAGTTATGGTGGAATCAACTTAAACTTGAAGTTCATTTGACACTCTCACTGTTTTTCTGATTTCTTAATTACATATTACTAGGGGCAGTCAACAAATACAAAAAGTCTATTGGTATGTCTTCATACTAACAATGAACGTGAATAAATGCATGAATGAATATTCCTGTAAATTTCATTTTTTATTACTTTGTCTTTAAAAGCAGCATGTTGGTTCAGAAATATGCTCTCTAGCAGGTTTCATCCTATTCTTTTCATCAAAAAAATTTTTACATTCCAATCACAGATTACCCTTCTCCTCCCACCCCTCCAACCTTCTGCCCCCAACCCCTATTCCCTCCTCCAACAAGGCAAGGTCTCCCATGGGGAGTCAGCAAGGCTGGTACATTCAGTAGAGGCAGGTTCAAGTCCCTCCCCTGCCTCAAGGTTGTGCAAGGTGTCCCACCATAGGTAGTGGGTTCCAAAAAGCCAACTCATGCACCAGGGATGCTACTGCCAGGGGGCGGTGTGTGTTTAAGCAGATCAAGCTACACAACTGTCTCGCTTATGCAGAGGGCCTAGTCTAGCCCCATGGAGGCTCCATAGCTGTTGGTCTGAAGTTCATGAGTTCCCACTAGTTTGATTTGGTTGTCTCTGTAGGTTTCCCCATCTTGATGCCCTTGCTCTTAGAACCCCTCTTCCCTCTCTTTGAGTGGACTCCTGGAGCTCAGCCTTTTAATAAATCTTTTGGATTAAAAATAATTGAATATGTAACAGCTATATTTGATGTATACTACATAAACAATGTAATAACAACACTTGAAGACTTCATTATAAAAAAATACCTTATATTTTGACTCACTCCTCCTTAATAACTTTGCTATTTATAGATAAGAGAGTTTCTGTGAGTCTAAGTTGCTTCCTCCGCCAAGTGAAGACAGAGATGCCAGCCTTAAGAAGGTGTTATGAGGAGGAGACTAGCATATGCAAATTTTCTATCTAGCATATTGCTCTTATGTTGTTCATAATCACCAATTGTCCATTGAAGAATTTGGCAAGAAGATGAAGAACATATTTTTACACCAGTACTGCAATGAAATATCAATTCCCTTGGCATCAAAAGGACAAATGAAAATATTGATTTTCAAATCCAGTAACATTACATATATTGATATCAAAGAACAAGGAATGGCCAAGAACCATTAAAACATTATTTAAATTACATGAATCAAACTTATATCCACAAGTAGGTTTGTTGTTGTGATAACTCAATTAATGAAGATAAATATTTCATTATCTAAAAAAATTATCATCTGTGTATTTCATTCACGTTTTATATATTTTGTTATTTATTGTGAATTTCTTGGTTTTAGTAGTACAAAAATGTAAAAATTCAGAGACATTAACCTTTTAAAAACACTTGGAATCAATTTTTGTGCAGAGCAGAGTGAAGGATAAGGATAACATTTTCCTTCATGTAGACATCTAGTTTTCCCAGCACTAATTGTTGAAGATCCCATATTTTCTCACAGATTGGCAAGAAATGGTTATTGGGACAACAGTAGTGTAGATGCCATGAGGTAACCAACTGCTTTTTGACTGTGTTTAAGCCTGCTTCACAGGAAGTAATTCATGCCTGGTGCAAACCTGGAGGAGAACTCATGACGTGGGAAATCTATATCCTAGTAGAGAGTCCTATACTTTTACTTTATTAAATAGACATATAATCAAACTGACTTTTTTTTTTTTTTTTTTTTTTGGTTTTTCGAGACAGGGTTTCTCTGTGTAGCTTTGCGCCTTTCCTGGAGCTCACTTGGTAGCCCAGGCTGGCCTCGAACTCACAGAGATCCGCCTGCCTCTGCCTCCCGAGTGCTGGGATTAAAGGCGTGCGCCACCACCGCCCGGCCTCAAACTGACTTTTAAATACTTATCTTCATATCCATAGTTCAATGAGACTCTTGGTCCTTGCCGGAGAGAAGTCTAGGCAATGGTTATCAGCTATTACAGAAAATCACAACTGGTCAAAGTGAAGAGAAGACACACGGTGCTGAGTACTCAACTTAAACAGGACATCTAAACCTCACTTCCCTTCCCTCAAGGCTCAGGAAGCATTGCAGAAGAGTGGCAGTCATGTCTTGAGAGTCAGGTGTCAGGAAGTCTGGGGAGAAGCAGTGTGACTGGACCATTGTATTTGTGAATACAGCGAAGCTCCAAACAAACAAACAAACAGCTCTCTAACTTATGATCAATTAGCAATCTTAATTAACCTCAGTAGTTCACACACATGCACATACCAAAACCATGAAATTAGGATGTATCCACATTGGGATGAAGGGTTCCAGTGGAAAAGGAGGGAATAATGAGACAGGGTAAAAGAGGTGAGAAGAATGAAAAGTCACTGTACATACACATGAAACTGTCAAAAATACATTAATAATACGTAAAGAATTAAGTAAAAATTTCAAAAGGTTATATGCCACATTTCTGTTATTTTTTGATTTTGTGAGTTTATACTTATTTATGACTACTGCATACAATATTATACATGAATCATTCAACATCTGAGTCCTTGCAGCAATATTGCAGTAACAACCAAGAAACCACCAGTAATGTTTCAGCATTCTGTACAAGCACTTCATTTGGGGTGACCTGGAGATGCTAACATCTTTGCTGTCCACCTGTTTCATTTCTAGCTGGAAAAAATATTAATTTCTGTTGTTTATCCTGTAGTAGATATGATCAATGTGTTAAATAATCATGGGAGAAAATCTTGTAAAGTTCAAAACACTGTGCAGATATCAGTTATTGCTATTTGGTTTAGTAAATTCAACAATGTAATGTCCCAAATTCTAGATGAAGCTCACATCTAAGTAAGGACAATCCCACAGTCTTAAACACACACATAGAGAATATACATTTTAACCATTTTTAGTCATTTAGTCAAATTACAAAAAACCCTCAGCGTAAAACCAGACCAGATTTATACTGTAGTGTTAATTTTATTGCCTGTTTAATTAGGGTTAATATTGTTGGGATAAAACACCCTGGCCAAAGCAATTTGGAGAGGAAAATGTTTATTTGGTTTACACTTCTACATCACTGTTGTTCATCATCAAAAGAAGTCAGGAGAAGAATTCAAACGGGGCAGGAAGCTGGAAGCTGGAGCTGGGAGCCGGCCATGAAGCTCCTCACGGGTGCTTTCTTACAGAATCCAGGACCAGCAGCTCAGGGATGGCACCATCCACAATGGGATGGGCCCTCCCCATCAATCACCAATTGAGAAAATGGTCTACAGCTGGATCTTTTGGAGACATTTTCTCAACTGAAGTTCCTTGCTTTCAGATAACTCTAGCTTGTGTCAAGTTGACATAAAACTAGGCAGCACATTACCTTTCTAGGTGTGTTAGGTAACTTATGAAAGATTTTAATTGCCTGATAATAATAATTAAACTACTCATCTCAAATTAAAGGTAATTACAATATTTATAATCCAGCAAAAGTGAAATTATCTGTATGGCATCTTTTAAAATGAATAAAGATATTTTTGTACTGGTTGTTATATCAGTGAGTAGTAAACACTTATTGCCATATTTAGTTTTGTGACTCAGTTTATTTAACTTGGTAGAAACAAGTGCATGACATCTGCTAAGACCCTTGAGCATGGAAGTAGTAATAATGCAAAAGAACTTTTAAATGAACTCTACAGAAAAAAGCATATTCTAACTACTATAAGAAGAATGGATGTTTTGAAAAAGCTATACTCAATTTAGGCTCAATAGAAAATCTTTTACATTAACTAATTTTTATTTTCAAACAAGAGAGAATACAGAAGCACAAGCCAACTATTAAAACCACATTTTCGCCAGGCAGTGGTGGCGCATGCCTTTAATCCCAGCACTCAGGAGACAGAGGCAGGCGGATCTCAGTGAGTTTGAGGCTAGTCTGGTCTACAAAGCAAGTTCTAGGAAAGGCACAAAGCTACACAGAAAAACTCTATCTCAAAAAACAAACAAACAAACAAACAAAAAACAAAAAAACCCCACCACGTTTTTCAGTAACATGATGTTTTTATTACTATAGCTTTACATTATAACTCGAAGTTAGTCGTGGTGAAACATCCAGCAGTATTTTTATTTTTCAAAATCATTTTGTCTGTCTTCATTCTTTTAGATATCCACGTGAATTTTTTTCAGCTCCTATGGAGAATTGCATCAGAATTTTGATAAGAATCACATAAAATCTATAGGGTGCTTCTTGACAATTTTAATCCTATAAATCCATGAATATGGGATGTACTTCTGTCTTCTGGTATCTACTTCAATTTCTTTCTTCATTGTCTTAAAGATTTTATTGTACAAGTCTTTGCACTTATTATTTTATTTATTATAAGGATGAATTTACTGAGAATAAAATTGTTTTTTTCTGATTTATTTCTCAGTATGTTTATCATTGTTATATAGGAAAGATAATGATTTATTCATGTTAATTTTATATTTTGCTACTTTGTTAAATGTGTTTAACAATAACAAATAAACAGGATGCATCAGTCAATTTTCTAGTTATGGGCAGGGGGGCACAGAGGCTCCTTAGCAAGGTCTTACTCAAAGTCAGAAAGTCTGAGCTAGCTTTGCCCAGCAGGGCTGCATAGAGGAATGATTTGGCCAAGGGCTTGGTTACCAGGTGTTTTGAAGGGTCTACACTTGTTGGTACTTTATACCTCGACCTTCAGACGGGGAGATCGTTTGTGCCTCCCCTTGCTGATGTATAAAGTGCCCATCATAATTAAATTCCAGGTGACTGAGTATTGACCCAGGGCCCTCCTGAAGCTATCCTGTATCTCTGTCTTTCTCTCCATCTACGTCTATATTTCTTTTTTTTTTTTGAATTTATTTTATTTTATTTTACAATATAATTCAACTTTACATATCAGCCATAGATTCCCCCTTTCTCCCTCCTCCCGTCCCGCCCCCCTCCCCCCGGCTCGCTCCCCTCCCCCCGGCCCACCCCCCATTTCCATCTCCTCAAGGGCAAAGACTCCCCCGAGGATTGAGATCGACCTGGTGGACTCAGCCCAGGCAGGTCTAGTCCCCTCCTCCCAGGCTGAGCCTAGGGTCTCTACTAAGCCCCAGGTTTCAAACAGTCAATTCATGTACTGAGCACAGGGCCCGGTCCAACTGCCTGTATGCCTCTTAAACAGATCAAGCCAATCAACTGTCTCACCCATTCAGAGGGCCTGATCCGGTTGGGGGCCCCTCAGCCATTGGTTCACAGTTCATGTGTTTCTATTCGTTTGGCCATTTGTCCCTGTATTCCATCCATCCCTGGTCCCAACAACTCTTGCTCACATAAACCCTCCTCCTTCTTGCCAGTTGGACTCCCGGAGCTCCACCCAGGGACTGCTACGTCTATATTTCTATCTAATACTTCCTCATTCCTTTCTCTTCCCTGCAAGAACCCTTTGATGGGTTCGAGCTGGTCTCCGACATCTGTGTCTGTAGGAGCGACTTCTTTTTACATGATTAATACCATTGCTTTAGACCAGATTTGATTTTCTGGCCATCAAAAATAAACAAATGCTTCTATTTGCTAGTACTTTTGCATGAGTACGCATGGAAGGAAATGGCAAACATGCAATGCGGGAAGGAATATGCACAGAAGTCTCCAGTGAGCCATTTGATTATATTTCCAAAACCCAGCCGTGTCTGCTGTGATGGGCTCAGTGCTTTTCTTCACCCAGAAATGCGTTTGGTCGGTGATGAGCACCATAAAGTGCTCAGCATCAAGTGCCTCCTACTAAATCCAATAAAATGAATTTCTTTCCCTTTTCATAATATTATTATGCCACAGAAACCATCCTTTCCTACTTTGTACATTTTTTTCTCATTACAAGTTATCATAGATTGTCTTGCCTGTCAGAGCTGCATTGCATGATTTAGCT
The DNA here is from genome assembly GCA_902168425.1 of Peromyscus attwateri. Lineage (NCBI taxonomy): Eukaryota > Metazoa > Chordata > Mammalia > Rodentia > Cricetidae > Peromyscus > Peromyscus attwateri. The sequence goes on from CABHPP010105373.1 coordinate 42,343, forward strand.
CAGAGGAAAAAGAAAATGTGTGTCTTGTTTCTCATTGTGGTTTGCTTCAAAGATATTCCAAAAAGGAGGAAATTAGTTTGGAATCGGGGTGGAAAAACTGACTGTGATTAGTGGACACCTAAAAAGTAGACAATGCTATTGATCCTCCAAAGAGTGATAGCCAGAATAGGGTTAATATAAGCTTCAATGAAGCAGGATGTTAGCATTTCTATATTCATACATAGCAAAAGTATCCCTGTGCTTTTATTATGGATATATTTGGGAAAAAGTAAATGAAAGTATGTACTCTGCATAACAACTCTGGGAAATTTTATTAATAACACTAGTCATAAATAATACTATCTGACTCATAAAATAGTCTTAAGTGATCCTGTCAATGGTAATTTGTGACTGTGCTACTACACAGGCAAAAATTCCAGGCAGAGTGTCTGTTTAATATCATAAAAAATGTGTGCATATAATCATACTAAAATATCAGGGTTTGAAACAGTTAAATTATAATTTAAAATAATTATCTAGCTTTAGTGTTTCATTTAAATTCTTCCTTTTAGTGAACCAAACCTTCATTTGCCTAAAATATTGCATATTTCTTAAAGAAACAGAAATAATTACATCTGCCCATATTGTTGAATCATAAGGGCAAAAATTATAGCTTTTAAGCTGGGCGGTGGTGGCACACGCCTTTAATCCCAGCACTCGGAAGGCAGAGGCAGGCAGATCTTTGTGAGTTCGGGAAAGGTGCAAAGCTATACAGAGAAACCCTGTCTTGAAAAATCCCCTGTGGTGGTATTGTATTCCCCCAAATATTGTGTATGCTAATAAACTTATCTGGGGTCAGAGACAGAGCAGCCACAATATTAAACATGAGGATAGGCAGTGGTAGCACATGCCTTTAATCCTAGCATTCCAGAGACAGAAATCCCTCTGGATCTCTGTGAGTTCAAGGCCACATTGGAAATGGCCAGGCATGGTGACACACACCTTTAATCACAGAACGCGAGCCTTTAATCCCAGGGAGTAGTGGTAGAAAGCAGAAAGGTATATAAGGCGTGAGGACCAGAAACTAGAAGCATTTGGCTGGTTAAGAATTTGGCTGGTTAAGCATTTGGCTGGTTAAGCTTTCAGGCTTCAAACAGCAGTTCAGCTGAGAACCATTCAGACATGAGGACACAGAGACTTCCAGTCTGAGGAAACAAGACCACCTGAGGAATTGGCCAGGTGAGGAAGCTGTGGCTTGTTCTGTCACTCTGATCTTCCAGCATTTCACCCCAATAACTGGCCTCAGGTTTGATTTTATTAATAAGAACCTTTTAAGATTCATGCTACAATCCCCCCTCCAAAAAACAAAAAAACAAAAAAATTTATACCTTTTAGTCAATCAGCATTGGTATCAAAATGTTTTGACCATAAGTAATATTTTAACAAACTTTGTAAACTGGCCTCCTCTCTTCCTCCTCTTACTCTACATCTTACATGTGACATTGATAAGCATCAAATAATGTTGAAAATTTTTTAATCATAAAATTAGTGGAGATAGTCTCACAAAAAATGTTTTATGGTGGTAAAATTTCTTTTATTGTAAGAAATTAATGTTGAGAAAAACTTGGATTAGGTTTTAAAATGTTATAATTGTGAGATTTATACTCAGTCATCCCAAAATATAATGTGCAATGAAGACTGTAATAGATGGAATACATTATTACAGTGGATAGATTTTTTTTTTCAGAGCTGAGGACCGAACCCAGGGCCTTAGCGCTTAGCTAGGCAAGCGCGCTACCACTGAGCTAAATTCCCAACCCAAGTGGATAGATTTTTATATCACATATTTGCATATAACTTTGAATAGGAAACTGGAAATTTTTCTTCAAGGAAAAGATTTCAACATAAAAATTAAATAAACATTTTCAAATCTTATTTAAATAAAGGTTTTGTTTTCAGAAAAAAACTGACAAACAAGAAAATTTGTGTGGGATCTTAACATAATTTGATGGATAACTTAGTAATACAGGTGCTCAGAGAAGTTGGAGAAACATAACCATACTTTGGATATTTGGACAGTAATGTGAGAACTGATAAAATAAGGATGTAATATTATTATGGAGTAGGCTAATGGCGTATTAGATATATGTGCACTCTTTATTAAGAATTTTTTTTTACTCATTTTACAGACCAATCACAGATTCCCTCTCTCCTCCTTCCTTCCACCCTTCCCACCTTCCCCCACCAATTTACCCCCCATTCACTCCTCCAACAAGGCAAGGTCTCCCATGGGTAGTCCACAGAGCCTGGAACATTCAGTAGAGGCAGGTCCAAGCCCCTCCCCCTGCGTCAAGGATGTGCAAGGTATCCCACCATAGGTAATGGCTTCTAAAAAGCCAGCTCATGCACCAGGGATGGATCCTGATCCTACTGCCAGGGGCCCCTTAAGCAAATCAAGCTACACAACTGTCTCACTTATGCAGAAGGCCTAGTCCAGTCCCATGGGATCTCCATTCACTCTTCTAGTGAGGAGTCTCCCACTAACAGCTGTAGAAACACTGACTAACCCATTAAGACTTTTTAAGAATGTTTAGTAAGCCTCAGTGATCATGAGTATTTCTTTTATGAGACACTGTTCTCCTGATACTGTTAAACTCATAACAAATAGTATTTTATGATTAAAGTGAAAGTATCAGTCAGGCTTTTTTTCTTCTGTCACTTTAGAGCAGCTAGGCACATCTTCCACAGCCTCAGTTTCCTCCTAGCATTATTGAGAGGAAAAATGAATGGAGAGAGCAAAACAAGACTTCTGGAATGTAACAAACACTAAGTCATGCCAGTGTACCACATTACTAAAACCTCTTTCTGGTAACCTCTCACATTCCTCATTTCCTTATCACCACAGCCTGGATAAGGAATGTGTCTATCCCTTAAACATTACAGTGTGAAACCTCTTGTACCTCATTTATTCAACTTATTAATCCCATCCATATTTATCAAGATTTCCCTAACAACATGCTGCCTCAGTATCAGAGCAGCAGCAGCAGTAGCAGCAAAACTTGTAGTTGATTTTTCATGTTGATATAATTTTTGTCTGAAAATTAGAACCTGAGTATTCTTACACAACAAATTAAATGGCACTACTATCCTCAGAATACAAATTAGTACATTAAATTTCTAAGTATTTTAAAGAGTTCAGGATATGCCTGTAGTTTTTTTTTTTTTTTTTACTTGACTACCTACAATGTATCTTCAAACTTCCAGTTGCTCTTCCCTAGTCCTAGCCTTAGTCTCCAGCTTCAGCTACATTGCTAATATCTACAGACGTTCCACTTGGCTGGGCATTCTTGACATATCTTGACATTGTTCATATTTAAAGTATCTGAGAGTGCACCCTTTTTAAAATGTGCTTGCAGCACTTAGCCTGCTATTGAGCAAAAAGAAAAGAAATCGAATATAAAAATTATTCTAAAGCAAAATGCTACATACATTTAATTTATTTAATATCAGTGTCAACATAATGCTGACAGCAGTCATTCTCAAGACAGAGCCAACTGGGAGCTTGAGCTTCCTGAAGCTGCTCAGTCTCACCAGAGTATCTGGTACTGAATTTAGTGGTCAGCAGCATGGATCAAGGTAGGGTTTCTACCACAGACATGACATTTTGCAACACTGAAGAGTCAAAAATAATCACATTACTGACTGTCTTCTGTTCTATTAAATGTTCCATGATCTATATTTCTTTCTTTCTTTTTTTTATGGGTGCAGTGAACTTTATTGATGGTGTTCAAGAGAGTAGGGCTCCCTAAGCCCCTCCTGTTGTTCTGGGGGTCTGGGATGGAAACTGTGAGGGAGATGCTCAGTATCGGGGGCTGAGATGGGACAGGAACTGCGCAGCAGCCAAGGGTCTCTCTTGCTGTCCTTGCTGGGGTGGGTGGTCCAGGGCGGGCTTCTTACTCCTTGCAGGCTATGTAGGCCATGAGGTCTACCACCCTGTTGCTGTAGCCAAATTCATTGTCGTACCAGGAAATGAGCTTCACAAAGTTGTCATTGAGAGCAATGCCAGCCCCAGCATCGAGGGTGGAAGAGTGGGGGTCACTGTTAAAGCCGCAGGAGACAACCTGGTCCTCAGTGTAGCCCAGGATGCCCTTTAGTGGGCCCTCCGACACCTGCTTCACCACCTTCTTGATGTCGTCATACTTGGCAGGTTTCTGCAGGCGGCATGTCAGATCCACAACAGATACATTGGGGGTAGGAACACTGAAGGCCATGCCTGTGAGCTTCCCGTTCAGCTCTGGGATGACCTTGCCCACAGCCTTGACAGCACCGATAGATGCAGGGATGATATTCTGGGCAGCCCCACGGCCATCATGCCACAGCTTCCCAGAGGGGCCATCCACAGTCTTCTGGGTGGCAGTGATGGCGTGGACTGTGGTCATGAGTCCTTCCACAATGCCAAAGTTGTCATTTCTTTTCAGCAGGTATCATCATTTATTTTATAGATGTGTTCCCAGAATGCTTTTCCAAACTGCAGTTGCAAGCCTTCTGTTCTTTCAGAATTTGATGGTAAGCATCAGTTGAGCAGAATACTGCTCTGGAATGGTGATAAGTTCTCCCAAAGCAGAAGAAGCAGAAGGCGCAGAATTTACGTGAAATTGACAGTTATTAAGATTTTTTTCCTGTCAAAGAGCAGGGCCATGTCAAGCTGTACTTATTCTCATTAAAAAGGAACAATGAGAGAATAAATATTTGCTCCTATTCACACTGCTTACTCAGTTGTGGGTTTTAATAACATATTAAGGTACAGAAGTCCAGTTGGCACTTAGAAATGCTTGTCCAAACCTCAAAGAGATGGGGCTCAAAATTGTCTGCTGTGAAATAATTTACAGGTCTACTATTAGCTGGCAATTACTCAAGTAATGACCATATTTGAAATGATGCTAATCTGAAGATAGCATTTGTGGGTCCAATAGAGTCAATAATACGAAACATTGTAGAAAACCTGGGAGTAAAAGAATTGGGGACACAGAGGTCCTTGTACTCATAGAGAACTAAGAGAACCCAGAATGTTACTCATGCAGGAGTGTCTCCTCAATGGAAGAGATACAAATCAGCCTCTGTGGCTGCTGTGGCACACTTTCCACATTTCCCTGTCTCTTAAAATCCCCTTACCAGCTTTGGCTCACAACCATTTAATCTCGTTAGCTGACCTCTAGGCTATCAGTCAGAGACCACACTAGGTTCTAGGCCATTTAGCTATAGAACCCACCCTCACGGTCACACGTACTTTGTAAAGGAGTTTCTATGTAGTCACAATTTAAGTGTTACTGTGCACCATCTCTTCATGCTGTTCACTTCTCTGTCTGATATCTGTAGGGATTCCTCATAAACGGAGGCAGTAAAAGAAAGAACATCTATGAATTTCACCTAGTCCTACTGTAAATGTTTGAAAGACCTCACAAAGACACATGTTAAGAAATATTAAATCAGCTTCAAGGCAACTGGCTCAGAGAATACAGCCTCACAGACTACTACTCCAGTCAGGACTTGACCATAATCCTAAAATTTTCTTTGTATCCCCATAAGAATACAGCGCCCTCTATCAGCAGAAAGTAGCCTAGAACACTACACCCACATTCCCCAAAAATGGATTATGGATGTTTGTCTTTATTTAGGTTGTTGGTTACAAATTGTTATTGGTCATAGTCAATCTTTTTCTAAAAGAAGAAAGGGGGATATGATATAGAAATATAGGATATAGAATGCCCGCCCTCACCCTCGATCCAGTCCCTGGGCACCAGCCACCCCTGGGAAGACCTGCCCACCTTGGCCCCAGGTTCTGGCCAGTGGGCAGGCTCCCTTCTACCCCCACCCCTACCGGGAAGGCTCCCCTTCTCCAAGATCCCCTGCAGACCCTGCAGTCTCCAAGCCCTGCCCCCAAGCCCATCATCCCCAGAGACCCCCGCCACTTTCTGAGACTTAGAGACCGGCCCCCAGCTCCCATCCTGCCCCGGACTTCCCTTCTGGACAAAGCTCCCATCCTGCCCCGGACTTCCCTTCTGGACAAGAGACTTCTTTTCTGGACAAGAGCTTCCATCTTGCCTCGGACTTTCCATCTGGACAATAAATCCCATCCTGCCTCGGACTTCCCATCTGGACAAGAGCTCCCATCCTGCCTCGGACTTCCCATTTGGACAAGAGAGTCCTATCTGGACAAGAGAGAGAGACTTCCCCAATCTGTCAGCTCTTTCTGCACCAAGTGCGCTGATAAGACCAAGATCGAACACAAGGAGATGGGCAGATGTCAAGGCAGAAGTACATACAACAAAATGAAGAGCAATACAGCATCACCAGAACCTAGCCCTCCTCCAACATCTAGAGCTGATCATCAAAAATTGGAAGAAGCAGAAGAAAACAGCCTTATGAATAACATCATGAAGAAGGTAGAGGCTTATATAGAGGAACAGACAAAAAAATGGCAAGAACCCTGTAAAAACCTAGAGGAAAGGACAATTAAAGTAGAAGAAAACAATAAAGTCCTGGAAGAAAACAATAAAGCACTGAAAGAAAGCCATGAAAAAGCAATGAAACAGGTCCAAGACCTGCAAAGGGAAATAGAAAAAATGAAGAAGACACAAACAGAGGGAATGCTGGAAATAGAAAATCTAAGTAAACGATCAGGAACTTCAGATGCAAATATAACCAACAGAATGCAAGAGATGGAAGAGAGGATCTCTGGCGTTGAAGATATGGTAGAAGCAATAGATTCATCAGTCAAAGAAAACACTAAAGCCAACAAAGTCATGACCCAAAATGTCCAAGAAATCTGGGACACCATGAAAAGACCAAACCTGCGAATAATAGGGATAGAAGAAGGAGAAGAATACCAACTTAAAGGCGCAGAAAATATATTTAACAAGATCATAGAAGAAAACTTTCCCAACTTAAAGAAGGAAATGCCAATGAAGATACAAGAAGCCTATAGAACACCAAATAGACTAGACCCCCCAAAAAAGTCCCCTCGCCACATAATAATTAAACAACTAAACATACAGAATAAAGAAAGAATATTAAGAGCAGCAAAGGAAAAAGGCCAAGTGACCTATAAAGGCAAACCCATCAGAATAACACCTGATTTCTCAATGGAGACTTTGAAAGCCAGAAGAACATGGACAGATGTAATGCAGACACTAAGAGACCATGGATGCCAGCCTAGACTAATATACCCAGCAAAACTTTCAATCATCATAGATGGAGTGAACAAGACATTCCAAGACAAAACCAGATTTAAACAATACTTATCCACAAACTCAGCCCTACAGAAAGCACTAGAAGGAAAATTCCAACCCAAGGAAGTCAGATACACCCTCAAAAACACAGGCAATAGATAACCTCACAGCAGTAAACCCCAAAGAAAAGAAGTACAGACACACTACCACCAAAAAATAACAGGAATGAACAATCACTGGTCATTAATATCTCTTAATATCAATGGACTTAATTCACCTATAAAAAGACACAGGCTTACAGAATGGATACGAAAGCAGGACCCATCTTTCTGTTGCATACAAGAAACACACCTCAAATACAAAGACAGACACTACCTAAGAATAAAAGGCTGGGAAAAGACTTTCCAATCAAACGGTCTTAAGAAACAAGCGGGTGTAGCCAT
>CABHPP010105374.1:0-23873 GCA_902168425.1 Peromyscus attwateri
AATAGAGCTTGGTATTTTCATAAAAACTGACATATGGAGCAATGTTGAATTGAAAATCCTGACATTAATCCACACACCTATGAACACTTGATTTTGACAAAGAAGCCAAAACTGTATAATGGAAAAAAAAAGAAAGCATCTTCAACAAGTGGTGCTGGCATAAGTTGATGTCAACATGTAGAAGATTGCAAATAGTTCCATATCTATCACCATGCACAAAACTCAAATACAAGTGGATCAAAGACCTCAACATGAATCCAGCTACACTGAACCTGATAGAGGAGAAAGTAGGAAGTAGCCTAGAAAGCATTGGCACAGGAGACCACTCCCTAACCAATAATATAGACACTGAGAGCAACAATTAAATTGCACCTCCTGAAAATGAGAAGCTTCTGTAAGTCAAAGGACACAGTACATAAGACAAAAGACAGCCTACAGAATGGGAGAAGATCTTCATCAATCCCACATCTGACAGAGGGCTTATCTCCAAAATATATAAAGAACTCAAGAAACTAGACAGCAAAATAACAAACAATCCAGTTAAAAAATGGGCTACAGATTTAAACAGAGAATTCTCAACATATGACTCTCAAATGGCTGAAAGACATTAAAGGAATTGCTCAGCATCCTTAGTTATCAGGGAAATGCAAATCAAAATGACTCTGAGATATCATCTTGCACCTGTCAGAAAAGCTAAGAATAAAAAACACCAATGACAGCTTAAATTGGAGAGGATGTGGACAAGGGGAACACTCCTCCACTGTTGGTGGGAGTGTATACTGTACAACCACTTTGGAAATCAGTATGGTGTATGGTGGTTTCTTAGAAAATTGGGAATCAATCTACCTCAAAACCCAATAATATCGCTCTTGAGCATATAGTTAAAGAATGCTCAAGCATACCACAAGGACACTTGTTCAACTCTGTTCATAGCAGCGTTATTCATAATAGCTAGAACCTGGAAGCAACCTAGATACCTCTCAACCCAAGAATGGATAAAGAAAATGTGCTATATACAGAATGGAGTTTTACTCTGTAAAAAAAAAAAAAAATGACATCATGAAATTTGCAGGCAAATGGATGCAATCAGAAAATATTATCCTGAGTGAGGTAACCCAGACTCAGGATGACAAACATGGTATATACTCACTCATAAATAGATACTAGATGTAAAGCAAAAGATAATCAAACTAAAACCCACAGCTCCAGAGAAGCTGGGAAAAAGGAGGACCCTAAGAGAGATGTATGGATCACCTTTGGAAGCGGAAACAGAGGAGACCCTGATGACTAAACTGGGGATGAAGGGAGCAATACAGGGTAGGAAATGGAAGATGAGAACATGAGGAAATGGGGTGGTCGAGTTGGGGGCGGGACAGAGTGTGAGAGCAATGAAAGAGATATCTTGATAGAAGGAGACATTATGGGGTAAGGGAGAAACCTGGTGCTAGGGAAATTCCCAGGAATCCACAAGGATGGCCCCAGATTAGACTACTGGCAACAGTGGTGAGGGTGTCTGAGCTGGTTTACCCTAGTAATCAGATTGGTGACTACCATAACTCTCATCATAGGGCCTTCATCCAGTAACTGATGGAAGCAGATGCAGAGATGCACAGCCAAGCACCAGGCCAAGCACAGGGAGTCAAGTCAAAGAGAGGGAAGAGGGATTATATGAGCAAGGTGGCAGAGGGAGTCAAGATCATGATGGGAAAATCAATAGAGAAGCTCAAAGGAACTCACAACCTTTGTCCAACAGCTGTGGAGTCTGCGTGGGACCAGACTAGACCTTCTTCATACGGGATACAGTTGTGTAGCTTGGTCTGTTTGAGGGGCCCCTTCCAGTGTAATCAGGATCTATCCCTGGTGAATGACCTGGCTTTCTGGATCCCATTACCTGTGGTCAGAAAACTTGCTCATCCCTGATAAAGTGTGGAGGGGTTTGATTCAGCCTTAATTGAATGTACCAGGCTTAACTGTCCTACCATGGGAGAACTTACACTGTTGGAGGAGGGGAAGAGAGTGGAGGCTGGAAGGTTGTGGAGAGTGAGAGGAGGGATGAGATGGGGATCTGTGATTGGTATGTAAATTGAATTTTAAAAATTTAATAAAAAAAACCTTTCACTTTCATTGAATTTCCCTCACATAAGCTTATGTTACCTTTTTTTCCTATTTGTCTTTGTTATTTACATTTTTCCTATTATTGACAAAAGTTTGCAACAACTTGAAGTATATTGCCACAATGTAAGAAAGATGAACTATAATGATTAAAAAGATATTTGAAATCATAGAAATGATACATCAACTACGCAATGGAAGGCAAGTATTCTGTTTCAACATCAAATTAATTTTGGATTTCCTGGCAATGTCAGCTGTCTGAGAGTGTCTCTAGTCTACAGTGCCTGGCCGAGTCCCTGTGTTGTGGCTCTTGATCAACGTTTGTTCTTCATTCAGTCTTCACTTTAGCTTCACTACTCATCATTCTAAATTCGACACCAGGAATTCTATGTGTGCATAATTGATGCATACTATTGTGACTACTTTACAAATTTTGATCTCTAAACAATGATACAGAATGAAATGAACCCCCCACACAAAAGTTCCAACTTTCTAAATGTTCTAGTTGTTTGAAAAGTCTTAACATTTTCCTGCTCCTCCCACACAAGTTTTGTGTGTGCTATTCTTTTTCTTTGCTACCAGTATCCAATTACTCAGGACAGTTTGATTCTTCACTTGCAACCCCTCTCTTATTTTTCAGTAGCCTTAGATTTCGTTAATAACCCCACACTGGTAAGATTTGTCTTTTTGTCTGTTTGTTGTTTTTGTTTCTTTTTTCCTCTTCCCCTCAGATCTACAGATTTGCCTCAAGTAATATTCTCCCAAAATATTCACTTTTCATCAAACCATTCTTTTTCTGCAAAGCATTCAGTGTCTACCAAATATAGGAATGAACTAATATTGCTTATTGTGACATGAAAAGTTCCCCATAATCTTACCCTTGAAACAGAGTGTCTAGCCTTAGTTTCTAAATATCATTTAGGATGCCACTTAGAGAATGCACATTGCCATGCATCTCTGTTCATAAAAATCCTCCTCCACTCTAATTGAGATCAGATTATTTTCTCAGACAGAAATATTTATGAATGAACATGGTGATACTGGCATTTGTTCACTAATTTCTTAGGCATCCATGTCTCTCTTCTTTCTTTTCACCACATCATTCACTCTTGAAGGGCAGATACAATGTCATATATACATACAAAGTATATTCTCAACTGTGTTTCATATAATGAATGTTTACTAAGTATTTGGTTTGATTTAAAATAACTTATAAATTATTTAATTTTCTGTTATAATTATATGAAACTGGTCAGACTTTAAAGCAGATAAAATAAAAAAAAACTAAGGTAATGTTATATTTCAAATAATAATAATAATCCCTAACCTTCGCGTCAAAATAGTTCTTGCTGTTCTAACATATATAGCAGCATATGTTCAAATAGCAATTGGAATTTATCAAGAAGACAGGAACTACCACAAATTGCTATTCTATGAGTATTAAATGCCATCTCTGCCATTGCACTAACACCAGGGAAGGTTGAATTCCATAGTCAAAATGACACTCCCTTTCCAAGTTGAGCATCTGTATGAGCAGCCACAGGCAAGAAAAGCAGTGAGGGTCATGAACATTCATATAACATGAATAATTACTTGCTTCTGTCTCCTGGAGGAAATGGTAATACAAATCGTTACTATTTAGTTCACTTATACTGTGTGCTGGGCACTGTATTAAGTGATTTAAATAAATTCTATCATTGAATCCTCACTAGTACTTTATAAGATAAAACAGAACCATTATCTTACTTGTTTTACAAATAGGGATATTAAGATATGAACAACGTACCCCAAACCACACAGCTAAAAACTTAGGTAAGCTAGTATTTGAGTAGAGGTAGTCTAGCACCCATGTTTACATAATTTACTAATCAAAATTAGTTTGTTTCTTGAATTTATATTATTAACACAACTCAATCAATGATCTTAATACGGATTTATTTTATTTGCATGCTTGCATGAATACATAGACTATTTCAGGGGAAACGAAAATAAACACATTTAGTTTAACTTACTGATATTTTTAGAGGTTTTTAAAATTTTAACACATTCAAGTTGGGTGAAAAGCACACAAATAACATGAACCTGGTTGAGTTGTAATATATGAGAGAAGAATAAATAAAAAAGGAAAAAAAAACTACCTTCATAATATGAGAGAGAACAAGTATTGGTCCTTGACTAATTCTAGCACTTTCATATAAGGTCTTATTATCTGCATATTTTTCTTTTTCTTTTTATTTCTTTCTTTCTTTCTTGGCTTATCATGCAAAATAATGAGTTTCAATATCCTTTACCCCATTACTCTCCTCTCCTTCCCTACCCTGCAGCCAAATAGTCCCTCTTCTGTTTTCATCACACACACACACACACACACACACACACACACACACACGCACGCACGCACGCATGCATGCACATTCTGCATATGAGAGATGACATGCAATATTTGCCTTTCTGAGTTTGGATTATTTTATTTAATATTGTGATCTCAGTTCCACCTATTGTTCCCAAATCATGTGATTTGTATTTACTTATGGCTGAATAAAACTCCATTGTGTGCTGAGAGATATAGATAGATGGATAGATAGATAGATAGATAGATAATAGATAGATAGATATTAAAGCACATTATTTCCAAGAGCACCCCAGTTAAGTTAGAAAATCTTATGAGCTTAGGAGCAAGAACTGGATTCATTTGCCAGTTTGGTCAGATGATGTCAGAAATTTTTCAGTGAGTGATTCCTTTTGTTCATCACATAGCACATCAATTTTATTTCTTGTGCTAGAGATTATTCATGTAACAATTATGAAATATCATATCTTGTACCTTGGAGTGCTAATGCAGATAGTTTTTACCAATTAACAATTCTGCTTTACAGATAACATAAAGCCTACATATCAGTGTTGTCTCAAGTACTTTGGATTTAAGATAGTTTCATGAAATATATGCCCTGTCAGAAAACAATTTCATGTACTACAGTAAATATGTATGATGCTATATATCCCATATGGTTGTATCTGGGTAATATATAATTAATAGGATAAATACATAGTAATAAAAATTACTGTAAGAATTAATATAGGACAATGGTACATCATAAGTTGATTCATAAATTCCTTTAATACTAGACCATGTGTAATTCATTTTTGCATCCTATAAAGAATTTGATAAATTGTTGAGCTTATGTACTTGTCACCTAGGAATGATTCTGTATTCTTAATTGTGGACTCTGATTACAGAACATCTTAAAAGACTATGACCAGTACTAGTCTCTCCCAACATTTAGTCAGAAGGTTTGTCTTAGTTAAGGTTTCGGTTGCTGTGATAAAACATCATGACCATAAACAGTTCAGGGTGGAAAGGGTTTATTTTTAGCTTACAACTCTCAGATCACACTCGATTGCTGAAAGAAGTCAGGGCAAGAACTCAAACAGGGCAGGAACCAGAGGCAAGAATTGATACTGCTCACACCCCATGGCATGCTCATCCAAGGTGCTATAAGAAAGCACCACCAGCCCAGGGAAACACCTCCTACAGTGAACCAAGCCCATTCACATCTATGATCAATCAAGAAAATGTAGCATAAGCTTAGCCACAGGTCAAGCTATAGAAGGCATTTCACAATTGAGGTTCCTTCTACCAAAATGTTACTAGCCTATGTAAAGTTAACATAAATCTTACTACCACAAACTTCATACTGCTTTGGATTCTAAAATTCTATAGGTTACTTGATCATGGTGGATAATTGTTTTGATGTGTTCTTGGATTCTGTTTGCCAGTATTTTATTGAGTATTTTTGCATCAATGTTCATGAGGGAGATCGGTCTGTAGTTCTCTTTCTTTGTTGTATCCTTGTTTGGTTTAGGAATCAGGGTAATTGTAGCCTCATAGAAGGAGTTTGGTAATGTTCTGTCTGTTTCTACTGTGTGGAACAATTTAGAGAGTATTGGTATTAAGTCTTCTTTGAAGATCTGGTAGAATTCTGCGCTGAAACCATCTGGCCCTGGGCTTTTTTTGGTTGGGAGACTTTTAATGACTGTTTCTATTTCCTTAGGAGTTATTGGACTATTTAAATAGTTTATCTGGTCTTGATTTAACTTAGGTATGTGGTACCTATCCAGAAAATTATCCATTTCTTTTAGATTTTCCAGTTTTGTGGAATAGAGGTTTTTGAAGTATGACCTGATGATTCTCTGGATTTCCTCCCAGGGATGCAAGGGTGGTTCAACATACGAAAGTCCGTCAATGTAATACACCATATAAACAAACTGAAAGAAAAAAACCACATGATCATCTCACTAGATGCAGAAAAGGCATTTGACAAAATCCAACACCCCTTCATGATAAAGGTCTTGGAGCGATCAGGAATACAGGGAACATACCTCAACATAATAAAGGCAATTTACAGCAAGCCAACAGCCAACATCAAACTAAATGGAGAGAAACTCAAAGCAATTCCACTAAAATCAGGAACGAGACAAGGCTGTCCACTCTCCCCATACTTATTCAATATAGTACTTGAAGTTCTAGCCAGAGCAATAAGACAGCATAAGGAGATTAAGGGGATACAAATGGGAAAGGAAGAAGTCAAGCTTTCCCTATTTGCAGATGACATGATAGTATACTTGAGTGACCCCAAAGATTCAACCAAGGAACTGATACAGCTTATAAACACCTTCAGCAACATAGCAGGATACAAGATCAACTCAAAAAAATCAGTAGCCCTCCTATATACAACTGACAAACAGGCTGAGAAGGAAATCAGAGATACATCACCCTTTACAATAGCCACAAATGACATAAAATACCTTGGGATAACATTAACCAAGCAAGTGAAGGACCTATATGACAAGAACTTCAAGTCCCTGAAAAAAGAAATTGAAGAAGATGTCAGAAAATGGAAAGATCTCCCGTGCTCATGGATAGGCAGGACTAACATAGTAAAAATGGCAATTTTACCAAAAGCTATCTATAGATTCAACGCAATCCCCATCAAAATACCAACACAATTCTTCACAGACCTGGAAAGAATAATACTCAACTTCATATGGAAAAACAAAAAACCCAGGATAGCCAAAAGAATCCTGTACAATAAAACAACCTCTGGAGGCATCACGATCCCTGACTTCAAGCTCTACTATAGAGCTACAGTAATAAAAACAGCCTGGTACTGGCATAAAAACCGACTTGTGGACCAATGGAATCGAATTGAAGACCCTGACATTAATCCGCACACCTATGAACATATAATTTTTGACAAAGAAGCCAAAAGCGTACAATGGAAAAAAGAAAGCATCTTCAACAAATGGTGCTGGCATAACTGGATATCAACGTGCAGAAGGCTGCAAATAGATCCATATTTATCACCATGCACAAAACTTAAGTCCAAGTGGATCAAAGACCTCAACATAAATCCAGCTACTCTGAATCTGCTAGAAGAGAAAGTAGGAAGTAGTCTTGAACGCATTGGCATAGGAGATCGCTTCCTAGGTATAACACCAGTAGCTCAGACACTGAGACAAACAATCAATCAATGGGACCTCTTGAAACTGAAAAGCTTTTGTAGAGCAAAGGATATGGTCAACAAGGCAAAGCGACAGCCCACAGAATGGGAAAAGATTTTCACCAACCCCACATCTGACAGAGGACTGATATCCAGAATATATAGGGAACTCAAGAAATTAAACATCAAAATTCCCAACAGTCCAATTAAGAAATGGGCCATAGAACTAAACAGAGAATTCTCAGCAGAGGAAACACAAATGGCTGAAAGACATTTAAGGAATTGCTCAACATCCCTAATCATTAGGGAAATGCAAATCAAAACAACTCTGAGATACCACCTTACGCCAGTCAGATTGTCTAAGATCAAAAACACTGAGGACACCTTGTGCTGGAGAGGATGTGGAGCTAGGGGAACTCTCCTCCACTGCTGGTGGGAATGCAAGCTGGTACAGCCACTGTGGAAATCAATATGGCGCTATCTTAGAAAATTGGGAATCAATCTCCCCCAAGATCCAGCTATACCACTCTTGGGCATATACCCAAGGAATGCTCAATCATACCACAAGGGCACTTGCTCAGCTATGTTCATATCAGCATTATTTGTAATAGCCAGAACCTGGAAACAACCTAGATGCCCTTCAACCGAAGAATGGATAAACAAACTGTGGTACATATATACAATGGAATACTACTCAGCAGAGAAAAACAATGACATCATGAGGTTTGCAGGCAAATGGAGGGATCTAGAAAAAATCCTCCTGAGTGAGGTAACCCAGACTCAGAAAGACAAACATGGTATGTACCCACTCATAGGAGAATACTAGCTGTGGAACAAGGATGACTGGACAGCTACTCGCAACACCAGGGAGGCTACCTGGATAACAGGACCCCAAGAAAGACACGGGGATCGCCCAATGACAGAGAAATGGAGGAGATCTACATGAACAATCTGGACATAATGAGGGGCGAGGGGCGAGAGAAAGAGAACTTGGGGAAGCAGGAGATCCCAAATGGATCAAGAACAGAGAGGGAACATAAGGAATGTTCATGATAAATGAAGACCACATGAGAATAGGAAGAAGCAAAGTGCTGGAGAGGCCCACAGAAATCCACAAAGATGCCCCCACAATAAACTGCTGGCAATAGTCGAGAAATAGCCCGATTTGACCTACCCTGGTGATAAGATGGCCAAACACCCTAATTGTCGTGCTAGAAACCCCATCCAGTAACAGAGGGAACTAGATGCAGATATCCACGGTCAGGCCCTGGGTGGAGCTCCGGGAGTCCAATTGGCAAGAAGGAGGAGGGTTTATGTGATCAAAAGTTGTTGGGACCAGGGATGGATGGAATACAGGGACAAATGGCCAAACGAATAGAAACACATGAACTGTGAACCAATGGCTGAGGGGCCCCCAACTGGATTAGGCCCTTTGAATGGATGAGACAGTTGATTGGCTTGATCTGTTTAAGAGGCATACAGGCATTTGAACCGGGCCCTGTGCTCAGTACATGAATTGACTGTTTGAAACCTGGGTCTTAGTAGAGACCCTAGGCTCAGCCTGGGAGGAGGGAACTAGACCTGCCTGGGCTGACTCCACCAGGTCGATCTCAATCCTCGGGGGAGTCTATGCCCTTGAGGAGATGGAAATGGGGGGTGGGCCGGGGGGAGGGGGGCGGGCCGGGGGGAGGGGGGCGGGACGGGAGGAGGGAGAAAGGGGGAATTTATGGCTGATATGTAAAGTTGAATTATATTGTAAAATAAAATAAAATAAATTCAAAAAAAAATTCTATAGGTTAGAAATACAGAATTTAGAGTGTAGAATTTGGAATACAGAAAGTACACTTCAAATAAATGTGTTTAATTGCCTAAGAAACTCCATTCCACCATGTTCCCAATGTTTGACTAAACTGTACTGACTCCAAAAAAACCACAATTTCCTATATGACACCAATGGTCTATAAACAGGATAGTTTTCTTCTATTTTTGTTGTCTGAGCTGAAGATGTCACATATCCTTGCAAAATGCAATTTAATATTCTGTTCTTGGTTTTATAATTTAGAATTGCATACATGTATATAGTGTTTTTTGATAAAACTCAATGCCCTTTCCCTGTTCTTGTTTTATTTTTAAGGTTATGTAAGACAGGACTGACCACATGAAGATATATTTAACAGCTTATGTGGCTTTTTTGGTATATATATATATATATATATATATATATATATATATAAATTGTTTACAATATATACAAAAATCCTCATAAGAAAATCTAATTGAAGGTTAAATGAGTCAAATGTTGATTATTCTTATAGGAAGTTAGGTATATTAAGTTATCTTAAAACTCTATGATTTTACTTAGACAATATTTCTCATTAACCACATAGTGGATTTTTCATCTTTAATATATTTATTATTCATATATTCTCAATAAAAATTACCACAAAGAACAGTTTAAGTATAATTATTGAGACAAATTGTAGGAATAAATATAATTGTTATTATTATACTTTCATTTTCCCAGGTATTCACAGACACATCAACTTCCATACCAGGGGACATAGATACATTTTGCTACCAAAATATTTTAATGGAACCATATTTTTTGTTTAACAAAATCAGGTGATAGTGTGTTTCTCTCAGGATCTCTACCTTACCACCTCCCTAATACCCATGTTATCATTTATTTTATTTGTCCCCAAAGACTCTAAGTAATAAAAGTAAAATCAAAATGATAATGTATCTTCTGAGAAATTCCCATGTCATATTTTGTAAAAATTGCATCGGTTAATTTCTTTTAAATATTTAAAAAGAATTTTAATAGTTCCTTCAGAATTTCTTATGATGTATTTTGATCATATCACCCTTCCATCAACTCCTGCCAAACCCATCACCTTTCTCTACCCACCCAACTTTGTGTTATGTTTTATCATTCTGCATCCATCAAGTCCAGTTTGTGTTGCCCATAAATTCTTGGATGTATGGCCTCCCATACTAGGAGCAACATTCTTAAAGAAATCTTACTTTTCCTCTGCCAAAAACCATAAACTACCAATTTTCTTCTGTTAGGAGTGAGACATTGTGCCCATCTCCCTTCTCTATGTTGGGATTTGTTCTGGATTAAGTTTGCATGGCTTGTGTGCATGCTGCCACAACCCTGTGAATTTATATGTGCCACTGAACTTTTATGCCAGGAAAAACACTGTTTCCTTTTAGCTCTCCAACTCTTCTTACTCTTACAATCTTTCTTTCCCTTTCCTATGCAACGATCCCTGAGCCTTGGGGAGATTATGTATGTGTAGATGCCCTACATAGGGCTGGGATTTCTTTTCTATCTGTTTTTTCACACTTTAGACAGTTGAGTATGTGTTAACCACCATCTACTGCAAATTGAACTGTCTCTGATTAGAGTTTAGAGATTCATTAATTTATGGGTATAACAATAAATCATTAGGTGTTGGTTTAATACTATGTCCATTTAGCAGAATGAGAGTCATGAATTCTATCCTAGTGTTTATGACCTGTCTAGTCACAAGTTCTTGGTCCAATAATGGTGCCAGGTATGGGTTTCAACTTGTGGTTATGGGACTCAAATATTACCAGAAAGTGGTTGGTGACTCCTATGACATTTGTACCAATATTGCATAAATGGATTGTATTACCTGGCCATGGAATTATTGAATTTGCAGTGCTATGTGATGCCCTGTATGTTGTAAATAAATAAAACTCTGATTGGCCAGTAGCCAGGCAGTTAGGATAGGGTAGGTAGGACAAGGAGGAGAAGAATTCTGGGAGGTGGAAGGCTGAGGCAGAGAGACGCTGCCAGCCACTGCCATGAGAAGTGAGAAGTAAGGTACCGGTAAGCCATGAGCCACATGGCAACTTTTAGACTAATAGAAATGGGTTAATTTAAGATATAAGAACAGCTAGCAAGAAGCCTGAGCCATTAGGCCAAACAGTTTAAATAATAGAAGCATCTGTGTGTTTATTTTATAAGTGGGCTGTTGGCCTGCCAGGGCTTGGTGGGACCAGTTGAGAAAACTCCAGCTACAAATGGTACCCAACAGCTCAAGTTTCCACCTAAAACCTGAGAAAGAATATTCTAAAACAGAGCTAAAACAGCTTCCTAGTTGTCTCTCTCAAGTTAGCCTCAGCCTGAATGCTTGAGCTACTATATGGCAGGTTTGTGGTGTGCGTGGTTGACCTGCAGTATGGTGGTAATAAGGTATCTCCAAGCCGCACATTTGCTGCTGCTGTGTGGTGGATTTAGCCTTTGCTGATAAAAAAAAAGGAGATTTCGAGGCTGCATGCTGCTTGGATAGAAGTGTAGGTCCACTATGGCCCCCACCGCTGGTGGTGAATTATCTCCACCAAGTTGAAAGGATAAATTGGGCAGAGCTAACAGCCAAGACTTCTGCTTCAGTACTAACCGCTATAGTTTAAAGCAATAGTTACACAATAAGACAGATTCAGATGGAATAAGACTTTAAATGGTTTACATTATGTGTAAAAATGTACTTAGGCTTAGAAGAGAAAAGAATGAATATAAACAGTAATATAAACAAATAGTTTTACAAAATGAAGTTTTTAAAGAGACAGTAAAGGTAATATAAAAAGTAAGCCACATAAAGATGAATATTACATATACAATCTGTTTTGTGTTGTGTATGAGAATTTTAACTGCAAAAAGACATTTGATTGTAAAAGCTGTTGAGTTAAACCGATATGTATATTTTAAAGATACCTTGACTTCAAAATTTGGATCTAAGGATATGTTGCTTTGGAAAGGAGGCTCTGCTTTTGTTTCCATAGAAAGCCAGAGGCTATGGATTTGTTCCAGATTAAAATACATCAGGTTTGACCAGCCAAGACCCCATGAAAGGTCTCTGATAACACCATGGCTCAGATGATCCAACATCCAGAATGGTTTCAAGGCAACTAGCTCAGACAATACACCCTCACAGACTATTCTATAATCCTAAAATTTTCTTTATGTTCCCAAAAGATACAGCTCCCCCCTCTAGCAGGAAGTAGTAAGAGAAGCTACGCCTAAATTCCCAAATATACCAAGCTGGCTTTGGAGATGGAATTGGCTCACTCCTTCTCTAAACTCAAACATATTGCTAAAAATAATTTTAAAAAAAGGATGAGAGATTCCTTTTTTCCCATATCAGAAGAGCCCTCTGGTGTGGAACAGAGAAAAAACAATATTTTTGTTTAAATCAGGTTGATTATAAATGTGACCTCTTTCTAAAGAAGAAAAGAGGATATGATATAGATATGATAGGGTAAAAGGGAATATTATTGAATATACTTTTAAAGCACAACTTGTTTAAAATGTTTTAGATTGCTATGGATTTTAGTTTATTGATGTAAGTTTAAACTTAATTTTGTTATACTGTATATATATTTTTACTCTTGTTTGAGGTATTATGTTTATGCAACTCATTTAGATTGTAATGGATAATTAAGAAATACAGATTAATAATTAGTCTTCTATGATAGTCCAACTTATAGTCATATTGTTTTCTAGGTATACATAGATATAATTCAATTAGTTAAGTAATCTTCAAACACTTCAAAGACCTGCAGAATATGGCATTTAAAAAGTTTCAAAAATTTAGAATTTCTGGACAGTGAGACATGTCTGCTCCTGGCATCACCAACTTACTTCAGAGAGGAGGATGGGCATCGAAGACACTCTATATGTAGTTTATCTTCTTCTTGGCAAAAATAGCCATTTGGACAAGAAACTGTTTTTGCCTGGACTGCTTGAAGAAATGTATCGACTGGACATACAGGAC
Organism: Peromyscus attwateri; assembly: GCA_902168425.1. Lineage (NCBI taxonomy): Eukaryota > Metazoa > Chordata > Mammalia > Rodentia > Cricetidae > Peromyscus > Peromyscus attwateri. Next base: position 13,418 of record CABHPP010105374.1, read on the forward strand.
CCATAGGAAGGTAACCACTGAACTTTGCTTGGCAAAATGGTCCTTCAGGTTCCTGCTACACAGAGGAAACTGCCAGACATTCTACAGGACACAGAGAGAAGTGACTGAGAGACTCTAGGCCTGTGGGCTGAAGACAGGTGCCTCAACTTTACAGAAAAACTTTGGATGACTGTCTAGGATGCCAGCTGTCTCTGTTTACTCTTGCAAGACTCCCAAAAGTTGCTTGTGTCCTTCTCCCATTTCTCAGGTAATAATATATCCTTCTGAGGTCTTTGATGTAGTTGAAGACTAGATAGTTATAATTTCCTTAGTTATGATAAGAGATAAGTTAGATATGAAACCTTAGACTCACAAATATAAGATAGATAGGATATCTTCTTTAATTTTGCCAAATACAAATAGACTAGATATTGTAACTGTAATTCTTACTAGATAACTGTTTTGTTATATGTAATTTTACTATGTTAAAGTTAAAATCTTCCTTTAAAAAAACAGAAAAGGGGAAGTGCTGTGGGTTGTCCTGTATGCTGTGAATAAATAAAATTCTGATTGGCCAGAAGCCAGGCAGGTAGGATAGGGTAGGTGGGACAAGGAGGAGAAGAATTATGGGAGGTGGAAGGCTGAGGCTGAGAGATGTTGCCAGCTGCTGCCATGACAAGTGAGATGTAATGTACCAGTAAGCCATGAGTCAGGTGGCAACTTATAGACTAATAGAAATGGGTTAATTTAAGATGTAAGAACAGCTAGCAAGAAGCCTGAGCCATTAGGCCAAACAGTTAAAATAATACAAGCGTCTGTGTGTTTATTTTATAAGTGGGGTGTTGGCCTGCCAGGGCTTGGCAGGACCCAGAGAGAAAACTACAGCTACAGCAGGTAAATGGAAAAAAATCATTCTGAGTGTGACAACCTATACCCATGTTTTTATGTTGCTTGTAGGTGTTAGTTCTGGACCTTAAAATATGTGTGTTTAATTTGGAATACCCACAGAAGTTAGAAAATGAGTAAAGAGTAATGGTGAGTGGAGCTTTCAAGGGAGAGTAGAATGGTGGATAGAATTAATTGATTTAAAGGCTTAAAGTGCAATAATGGATTCGGAAGGGTTAAACTGGGGTAAAGGATGGGAGGATAGATTAGAGGAAAGAATGTGGGTGTGGAAAATAACATTAAAGAGCTTTAAGTCATGCTTGGAGCTTAATTATTGGCAACAATGACAACCAGATAATTTCCTCCAGGTTGCTAGGCTAACTGGTCTCATGATTCCATAACCAGACTTGGAATTGATAGCTAATAAAGGATAATAAAGGATAATCTTAATGAAATAAGCATTACTTGGGTTGGTTTGGGTAGGTGTAAAACCTTATAAGAAAGCACCAATGGGAAAATACTAGACTGCACTGAGAAATGTGTAGTTTTGACTCTAAGAATGAGAGAAAGAATCGAATTCTAGGTTCTGCCTGCCTGTGAGCCTAACACCATTCTTCTATGTCTGCTCTTACAATTGATGTAGATTAATTTGTGCTCTGAGATGTATATTACTCAAGATATAATGTAAGGAATTCAGAATTTAAATTTTAATTTTTTCTTCTAGGACTAGCAGATTCATGTTAGTTTTAAAATGAAATAACTGAGAGCTTTGTTGTGTGTGTTGAGTAGACAAAGATGTGCTAAACTCACTTGACCTCAGTTTTACTTACATACAAATAGCAGATTTTTTTCCTGGGTTGGTGGTTGTGGCCCCAGATTTTACTGAAATAAGTGACTTTACTGCAATGTGCACAAATTCCTCAGCTCATAATCTCCAAGTACATCTGAATTCCACTTAAAATTATCCATACATCTTCTTTGAGAGTGTCATATGTCTAAGAGACTTTCATTTCTAGAACATTGTCTTATATGTGGAGAATGAGATTATATTATAGTTATAAATAGATTAAAAAGAAAACAATACTTCCATTTGACACATTCAGGCCCCTATAGTACCAGCCTCATAAACTTCCTAGAGACAACTTTCTCTAAGCAACACGATTGCAAATTTGAGCCTATGAGGAGGGAGAGAACATAGCAAATGTCCATGTATATTAGATGGTATTTATATACCACATTAGAAAGTTCATCTTAATAGTTTCCTTTTCATTCCCTCACCTAAAGTTGAATGGTAAGCATACCTCAGTTTTTAGTCACATGAAAGAATAATGGCCTTTAACAGTGGCTTTTAGATTTGTACTTAGCCTTAAGAGAAGTTGGATTTCTTTTATGAAGTTAATCTTTTGAAAATATGTATTATTTATTCACCACTATTTCATGGCACAATGCAAGAATTCTACGTTACATTCTATGCCAGTAGTAGCATGTATTGAGCACTTGTCAGTAATTCAGTGTATTGTTCTTAGTTTCCTCTTGAGATATAGTAAAGCTGTTGACAAGCAAAGGAATTGCCAAAGATAGCACATATATTATTAAAGCAGTTTATTATCTCATCAATATTTTATGTCTTGCTCTGGATGATTAGTAAGGTCTTAGAAGAAATTAGTGTAGTCTTAGGAAATTTGTCCATTAAGAGGATATACATACACTGAACTGGAAAGGAAAAGAAATATACCCGTTTAAGAGTGAGTGAGCAATGTGAATGGAATGCACATAGAAATTGAACACTGAGATCATTCATATGGTCTTCCCATTATGCTCCTATATTTGACCCATTTTTTGCTCTTTGACTGTAAGGCTGGCCTGGGGTCATTATATTTCTTATGACATACCGCGGCCTGTATTAGAAGTTACTACCTCATTCATCCACCATTGTTCTGCATAAACCAAAGAAAAAGATTGTATTTTTCTTTAAAAGCTGGAGGATATATAAACCAAAGGGAAATTCTGTAAAAATGAATTAATCATATTCACATTGCCCAAATATGTATAGTATGGGTTTAGAATCAAGAACTGTATAAAATATGTTGATTTTTCCAAGTATTGAGATCAAGCTGTGCCCTGTTTCAAGTTACTCTATATTGTGTAAAATATTTTTTTAACAGTGTCTCGTCCTGGTAGACTGCATTTTGCCTGCAGCTTTTGACTCCATTTTTATGATGGAGGATGATTGTGTCTCTGTGTGACTACCTGAATGGTACTATCTGTTTGGCACCACCTATAAGGCACAGAGTAATAAAAGTCTTATTTCCAGAAATAAAATATAGATTTATGGGTGTAAATTGAGACTACAGTGGAACATGGAGAAATAAACCAGAGAAGTAACCAGATTCATCAGACTAAGGAAATGATATAACATCCTTGCCTGGACTCCAAAAAGTGCTGAACACTTGGCACTGGGATAATGAAAATACTATCATCTGAAAACTACCATTGTGCATCAAGGGCCCATAGGCAGAATCTAGCACACCACTGTTGATTGTTCCCAGAAACTTTAGTTTGGGCTTGAACTTGCCATTGAGACCTGCTGAATTGCCTTCTGCCCATCCTGTTTACCTGTCTGCGTCTGCAGTATGTCTGCCTGCCCATTAATTCCTCTTTCTCGCCCCAGTCTTGCCCTTTTGACTCAGTAGGTACACTCAGCTCTGTAGATTCCCCATCAAAGCTGTGATTTGCTGTGGCCTGCTGCAGCTTCTCCAACTTTCCTACAACTTTGTTTGGTTCCTTATCTTAACAATACAGACTCAATTTATGTTTCTTTCAACTTCCTTCCTTCTGAGGACTTCTGAAATCTCTTGAACTGTGTGTGCTGTGGCTTCTTAACTCTTTACAGCCATTCTGTAATCTGTACGCACACACCTACTTACTGTGTAATCAGTGATCTGAGAGTTCACATTATTAGTTAAAATTGGAATAAAACAACTTGTGTTTGCTTCAGCCAAGGTCATCAAGGAAAGTAGTAATACCTGACTAATTATTGCCATTGACCATGATAATTTGTGAATTTATTTAAATCAATAAATTCTGACATTGTAGAAAGACACAAATATTTTCATCCGTTTCTGACATACCATGCTGATTACACAGGTCCATAAACATTTTTTAAAACCTGGGCAGTCCAGTATTCTGTCATTGGTGTGATTGTATCAGGCTACTCTGTCTGCAAAATTCCATCTTCAGATAATAGGTATCTATTTTTAAGATAGTTTATGAATATCCAGAATTGATTATTTGATATGAGTGTTAGGCAATCAATGGATATATTCTATTGCATCTTGAGTGATTTTCAGTTTTTGCCTTCTAAAATTATTATGTTGGTGTTGATGAATAGTCATAGTCCCAGTAGAAAATAATTTTCATCTTAGGTAGTTCAAAGGAAAACTTTACTGACTAGACATGCTACAGAAGTGGAGTGGGATTAAGGAAAACAACAATGAATGCTAGTCAACCAGAGAGTGAAAAAAAGCAGGAAGCCATGATCATCTCTAGAGCTAATGGAATAAAGAGAAATAAGGGTATTTCCTAAGATCACAGAGAGGTCAGTCTGACAGAAGGGACACAACCACCACCAGCAAAACAGTTCATAAACAGGGAAAGAGTAAAGAAGGAAAATTACCTTAACCTCTCTTTCTTCTCACTTTCTAATGGCCTGTTGGAGAAGAAATTCAGTTGACATGTAGCTCTCTATAGCATATATCAGGAACAGAACACTGAGCTGACAAACTCCATAAAAATATTAATTTACGTTGGCAAAAACGCACTCAGAAGACTGCCATCAAGGGAGAAAGACTGATCTCACAAGTACAAGCTATTCAGAAAAAGGTGCAAAGTGAATTAAAGAAAGGCAAAATGGGGAACAGAAGAAATTGACTCATATTCAGAGGTTGCTCTTTCACTTAGAAGGAGGTAAACCATCTAACAATGTTCCATGTTACCATAAGTTTTTGGTTGCACAACTGCATTTTTATATTTTTCTGTAATCCCACATTCAGACTTGTCTCTACTTAATCTGAACAAAACTGTAGTAAAAATTTTCAAAACAAATCCTTTTGTCATACCATCTTTTTCCTTATCCTTACCATTGCTACATAATTCAGTGGATTTCTATTTCTTTTGTTAATTCCACCAGGCAAAAATAAGACCATTACCACAAATTTTGAGCTGAATTTGAAGCAAGCTTGATTTTTATTGGGGTGCACCTGAGAGCTGACTAGCAGCTGCCTGCTAAGTTTGATTAAAGAGATCAGCCCTGAGTCTGTTTCTTAAGGCCCTTTAAGGAGTAAAGTCATGAGTAGTTGCAAAGCACGTATACAGAAGCAAGACAATGGAGTAGTAAGGAAGTATAGAAAAATCAAAAAAACAAAACAAATAAACAAAACTATAGCCATCACCATGTGGTTACCATGTGAATTAGGGTGGGTTTGGTTGTTCTCAAAAACAAGTCAAGTTATGGGTTAAAGCAGGTTAGGTTCCAGGAAAAAGAAACTTAAAAACAGAAACTCAGCTCTTACGGTAAATAGAAACTTATTTTTAACATCAGAGCATAATGACTCCCGCCTTCAAAATGGAGTCCAGCAGGTTCCTCTCTTTTAAGAGAGAAACTACAGTTTCTATCAAGGTCAACTACGCCCCATGTGATTCATCATAACCTAATTCTTCAAGTATATCTTGTTCCATTTTTATCCCTTACTTAACTAATTTTTTAATTATTGTTTTTCCTTCCTTATTCAAAACCTTTGAAATATTTTCTTCCTAAAATTTCTGACTTTATCTTTCTGTTTGCTAATGCTTTTTCATTTTTCATATCTTATCTCAAGGGCCCGATCCTTAGGGAAGCCTTCATCTATAGTTTAGGTCAGCCTACCTACCAGTATCTACAAGCCTTGATTACATAATAAACATTTTCTCCATAAGAAATTTCGTTTGCAACTTTATAATTGAAAGACTGAATTAGCCGTGTTTCCATTTCTTCTACTAGATAGTAAGCTCTGCTCAACCAGGACTGTGGATTTGGTCATCATTGTAACTACAGACCCTACTTACACTGCTGTAGGCTTCCAACAGACAGTCATAAAAATGTTGAAGAGACAGGAACATTGTGTTATTCAGTTGTGGTTCAAATTGTTAGAAACAAACAATGAATGTCACAAAGGAATGTACAAAGTGAAAGTAGCTCAGCAAGACCATTATTTTTGGATAAATGGTAAGCAAAGGAGAAAGTTCAGGAAATATGAGTCTCATAATGTGGTATAAGATATATATTTTAATATGTGTTTGCTCAATTCAGAAATCATTATTTAGTTATCTATGCTCAATAACATAGAATAACATTCTTACCGTGTATATTGGTTCTTCATGTATTTTACAGGTTAAGTTGTTTTATTTAAATTTTAGAATTGTGTATTCAGTTTATATCCTTGAAATGTCTGAACAATCATTGGTAGCATTATTTATGCATCAAAGAAATGTGCTTCTAAGAAATAAAAAATACAGACCTCTAAAATCTATTTTAAAAACACCTTTTTAACCATCTTGCATTTTTCTTTCTATAAAACTCTCATTTTGCTAAGCATAAAATGAAAGCAGTTGCCATGAGAAAGGTATGATCATGAATGCATAGTAGTTAAAATTATTCGAAGTAAATGTTCTTTTAGGGAAGAAAATGGTTGTATCAGGAGACAATTCTAAACAAATTATCATACACTACATTTGTGATGTGGTCTGTGAAGATCTGAATGACAGAATATTTTTGTAATTAGCCTTTCTATGGTCAGAGAGATGTGAGTTCAGCCCTGTTGCCTCATCTCTTATTAAGGCTGATGCTACACAGATGACAGCGTGCATGCACACTCACACACACACACACACACACACACACACACACACACACACACGAATAACTTAGAATTTTACTGATTTAATTCAGGGAGCAATACAGTTATTTTAGACATCCCAGAAGTTAAGAAAAAGGCATGATTCTTAACTGAACCTACTGGGAGAAGGTGGAAGGAAGTGTATGTAAATGAAGTATGGTGCATGGTGAGAATAAATACTGTGTAAAAGTCACACAGTGAACACTTTGATAAATATTAGTCCCTGTTTCTCTACATTTGTTATAATTCTTGACTTGTCAGAGAAGTCCTGATTTTAAAAGTACAGCTACACAGTTGGAAGGACATTTCATCAGGAATGGCATTTTATTTGTATTCCTCTTCAGCCATGAAAGAAACAGGATAAAAAGATTGAAGGTTTCAATTTGGAAAGCTCAGTGGGGGTATAAGAGGAACTATCAGAAAAAGGTACGTAACTTCATACATACAATAACAGGTAGTGAAAACTCAGAACTGAGCAGCCTATACCATTTTGAAAGCAATGACACCTTATTTTACATGGGAATTTCACCTGCAGTCTAATATTAAAATAAGAAAATACTTTTGTGTGTGTAGATAGGAGAAAAAATTGAGTAAGGTGTCTCCCCTCTTTTTTACACACCACTCCAACCCTCCCTGAAACTTTTGTGACTCTAAAGAACATACCTTGCAAATTCAGTTATTCAATTGGTATGTAAATAACCCTGTAGTGAAAAAATGCAGAGTTTAACTGTAATACAATACTTCAAAGCAATTTTTAACCAAGTCTCCAAAGAAAATAAAGTTGGTGTACAGTTTCCATCTGAAGGTTAGGAAGAAGAATTATTACATTTGTATCCAGGAAGATCATGATTTTAAAATGAAGATTTGAGTCTGCAATGAATTAGCCCTGTGTGGTGAGCTCTAGCCATTAGAATGTGACCAGTTGAGTAACAGTCCAAGACAGTTAGTAGTCTGTGTGCTTTCTCCTTACTGTTTTTTTTTTCCCACAGTATGGCTAGAAATAATGGGCCTGTATGTAGATGGTGTCAACCCAAATCTCAAAGAACACAGATAGGCAATCCTTAGACAATAGTTTGTTCTTATGATTCTACAGAATGAATAACAATTGCACTTTTATTGAGTAAAGTCTCTACAAATTCAATACTATTTTTATGACCTATAGTCTTTTACAGTCTAGCATATATCAAATAATAGAGATAGCCAAGGGTTTTGTGAATTTCTCATGTATATCACAAATTCCAAGAACTTCTGTAATATACTGGACCATGGTCTGTAGCTAAACTTGTCATATACTAACTTTCAGACCTATGTTGTTTATCCTTTCATTGATAATCAACAACAGTTTATCTGTCCTGAAATTGCAACAACATAGAAAACAATTCAGTCTAAACAAACATACTCAATGAATTTCCTAGGGAAGTTTACTTGTTTGAGACACTGTGTTATGTAAAGAGAATTTCTATACACTAACTGTTTAGGAAAATACTATATCTTATGGTCCCCTTTTAGAGATGCAAACACATAACAGGATCCTAGAAAAATGCTAATAAATAAACTAATGCAAAAATTTTCAAGTATTTCCCGCATTTATTTGACAAAGACTTGCTTTTTACTAACATTTTTCATAAGGATTGCTGGATGTGTAACAGTGGTTATAGGGACAGACTGAGAACATAACCTTGTGATCATAAAAACTACACTTCCACCAAAAGGACAGTGTGTCAATGGTTCAGTCTGAACATGCTGTAGAAAAAAGGGTAGAATTATTAGCTATATTAATTTCATTCGATTATTGCAACAAATTACCAAAAGCTAGATGGAAGAAAATAACAGAATTTGTTTTCTACACTTCTAGAAGCATGAATTAAAAAGAAATAATAGTGTTAAGGTATCAGCAAGGGCATAATTTGTCAGAACGTTTCAGAGCCTTTCCCAGATTACTATAGTTTCTGGTGGTCACTGAAAATCATAAGCATCAGGTTGATCTTTTTGTGAATACTCGCTGTGTTCCTTCATTCAAGCTTCCATTTCCTCATAAGAACACCCAGTCATTGGATTTAGAGCCCACCTTATTCTGGAATCACCCAATGTTAATGAATGTATTTGTGGAGTCTCTATTTCTAAGTAAGGTGATGTTCATAGACTCCAGATATGGTGGTTAGGATCTCAACATTTGGGGGGATGGTACAACCTACAAAGTTTGTGTGTGCACACTTGCTAATATGTGCATGTGTATGTATTGGGGGGTTGGATTAGGTAATTGCAGAAGTTCATTAGGCAAATGATATAGAAATGTAGGATATAGATATGATAGGATAAAAGGGTAGATTATTGAATATACTTTTAAAAAGCAACAACTTGTTTGAAATGTTTTACATTGCTAGGGGTTTTAGTTTATTGATACAAATTTAAAGTTAACTTTGTTGTACTGTATATATATTTCTACATAATTAAGGTATATTTATGCAACTAATTTACAATTGTAATGTATAACTAAAAATACAAATTAATAATTAGTCATCTATGATAATCAAACTTTCAGTCATGTTAGTTAAGTTTTCTAGGTATATATAGATATATTTCAGTTAGGTAGGTAATCTTCAATCACTTTATAGACCTACAGAATATGGCATTTAAAACATTTTAAGAACTTTGACTTTTCTGGACATTGAGACATGTCCTCTCCTGCCAGCACCAATCTACTTCAGAAAAGACAATGGGCATCAAAAAAACTCAATATGGAGTTTGCTTTTTTACAGCAAAAGTTAGCCATTTGGGCAAGAAACTGATGTTGCCTGGACTATATGACAGGATGTTGTATAAACTGGACATACAGGACCCATAAGAAAATGACCACTGAATTTTGCCAAAACAAGGCAGGTTGGTCCTTCTGGTTATTTTTTCACAGAAGAAACTGCCAGACATCTGCAGGACATAGGTAGAAGTGACGGAGAGACTCTAGGGCTATTGGCTGAAGATGGATACCCCAACATGGCAGGGGAACTTTGGATGACTGTCCAGGCAGTCAGCTGTCTGTTATTTCCAGAACTTTGGAAATTGTTTACAATGCATTTTCTGTTTACTTGGGTAATATTATATCCTTCTGGAGTCTTTGATGGAGCTGAAGAATAGATAGTGATAGTTTTCCTTTGTTATGATAACAGGGAAATTAGATATTGTGGTGATAGTTTATTTGTGCTGAAATGTGATATTTTGTTTGCATGTTAATAAAGTTTGCCTAGAGATCAGAGGTCATAGCGAGCCATAAACAGAAGTCAGGTGGTGGTAACAGAAGTCAGGTGGTGGTAACCCATGCCCTTAATCCAATCACATGGCAGGCAGAGTCTCTGTGTGGTCAAGGACATAGCCAAGCATGGTAACACATGCCTTTAATCCCTGTATCAACATTAGAGGCCTGAAGGTCTGTATAGACAGGCAGTGACAAGGAAGTGATGTGGCTGGGCTTAGAGCCAATGAGAAGGCAGAACAGGAAGGTAATAAAAGTGCAGGTTAGACAGGAAGAAGCTCTGTTGGGAAGCTACAGCCAAGTGTGGTAAGCTAAGTTTAGTCGTGGCTATTCACTGTTTCTCTGATCTCTTTGGTTCTTACCCCTGTGTTTGGCTATGTGTTTCTTATTAAATAAGACTGTTTAGAAATTT
>CABHPP010105375.1:0-12256 GCA_902168425.1 Peromyscus attwateri
GGCACCCAATATGACAGGATGTAATCCCTGAAGAGAGAGGCAATATGAGGCTGCTGTTCAACCCCAGCTGAGGGAGGAGTAAGCCCAAGAGCATTGGAGTACAAACCAGTGCTTTTAATTCTTTTGTGACAATGCTCAGGGCCACTGTCAAGGACACTTAGAAATCGAATCTGAAGAGGGGAAGGAGGGCGCTCAAAGAGCCTGCTCACTTTGAGGGCCTTAGGTATGCAGAAGGGATTCCCTTTTCCACTCCAGAGGCTCTATTACTTCTCTCTCTCCTTGGGATGGATCATCACAGGAAATTTGTTTTCCATTTGCTTGGACGTCCCCCCCCCCCCACACACACACACACAATGTATTCTTCAGAGGTAGGATAAGTCCTAGCCTGTGAACCTAAGGAAGCAGGCTAATATTTTACTGTAGCACTCTCTTGCATCAATACAAGCTGGCTGAAGGAAAAGTGGGCCAGAAGATTAAAATCTTAAAATCCAATACCATCCTACATGTGGGCCTGTTTTGTAGGAACCAAGGGAAATGGTCTACAAAGCTTTATGTCGAAGCCTTGATGGTGCTCTACCAAAACTGGATATTGTACAAAGAAAGCGAAGGGAGAAAACCAAGGCATACTAGGTATAATGGTTTGTGTTATCTTTTTGCTTCGAAGTCTATAACACGACCACGGGGGCCATGTTCTTTTTTCATCAGAGGCATTCAGCAATGAAAAAAAGTGGCAGGAAACCATCTCCAGTGACCAATAATACATCACTGGGCAACTAGCACCCACTAGCACATCTAAACAGGTCTCCTAAATTGATTTTTTTTTCTTGTACACTTCCAAAACCCCAACTCTCTGTCTCCACTATGCAAGAGACCCTTGCTTCCTGTTACCTTTGCAAAATGGCTAACATTTTTCCTCGTGTCAGGCCTATGGCTCTGTTTTTCCCTTTTACTTCCCAAGTAACTTACTGACCCACTGCCTGAAACTAACTAACACAAATAACCAGCCCAAGAACTTTGAAAAATACAGGACCTCAGACTCCACAGACTTAGCTATAGAAGAACACTTCCTTCTCAGTGTTAACAAAGACCTGAGGAATGCTCCCCAGGACAAGACCACCTTAAAGGATTGAAGGTGTTTAAGACACAAAAAGGCAGGCAAACAAACTGCAGAGGTGGCTCCCCCAAGAGCTGACCTTGTTCCCTGCAAGGCTAGAGTTGGAAATTTGTCCCTTACAGACATAACTGTGTCCTGTGTATTTATGTTTCTTGTCATTGTTTCTAAGTTATTTTGTGGCAACGTGAAACAAAATTCATTTTGTCCCCAAACTTCCCAAAAATAACTGTGTAGCAAAACCTGTGACTGCTTAGATTTTTCATTCATGTTTTATGTTTCGAAAGCTATTTTTACTTTAATTTGTTTATTGCTTGATATAACTTTAGAACGTGCGTGTGCTTATGCATGAATGCAAGTATTTAAAAGGCCTTGTAAGTACATACTTGTAAACCAAGGTAATCTTCTTAAAGCTTACAAAGATATATGCGTGGGTGTGTTAAATGCTTCATAAAAACCTTAAAATGATACTTGTTTATATAAAACAACATTCATTGAGGATCCTAAGATAAAGTTTCATTAGGTTATAAAATTTAATATTGGATACAGAGATAATGACGTTTTTCTAAAACAGATTTTCAAAAACTATTTTATCTCATGTGTGTAATAAATGGCTAGAAAATAAAAAATAAAAATGTTTTGAGTTGGTTGAGATGCGTCTGGGTGATATACAATGTAAATCCTTCTAGAGCCAATTGCTATGAATTTATTTTTCAAGACTAGCATTCATATGCAATTATTAAATATAAGATTTCACTAAGATTGTGTTACATATAAAATGAGAGATATATATGTTTGTCAAAAATCTCTGTTAAATTTCCTTTTCAAGATGGGGATTATAGGAGGTAAAATACCAACAAACAGTAACATTAAAAATCTAGATAAGCTTACTATATATAAAGGACACCACCACCACCACCACCACCACCACCACCACCACCACCACTACCACCACCACCACCCCCTGCTGTGGAATAATCCTTCCATACACTGTAAATATGTATTACTCTCATTGCTTAATACAGAAGCTGATTGACCTATAGTAAGGCAGGATAAAGTTAGGCAGGACAATCAAATTGAGGATGCTGGGATGAAGAAGGCCGGAGTTAGGTGAGTCACCAGCAAATGCAGATAGAGCAAGATGGGCATTCCATACTGAGAAAAGGTACCAAGCCACGTGACAAAGCATAGATAAGAAATATGGGTTAGTTTAAATGTAAGGGTTGGCTAGTAACAAGCCTGAGCTATTGGCCAAGCATTTGTAAGTAATATTAAATCTCAGTGCAGGTTATTTGGGAGCAGACAGTAGGGACAGAAAAACTATGCCTACACTCCCCCCCCCCCCCAACAGACATCAAAAACGCACTCAATATTTTGGCTCTTGCCTCTCAGAGGCAACTAGATCAGGGGACTTTGAGGCATCGCCCAAAGAGTCCTGCAGCTATGAGTAGCCACATCCTCCTGGTTAAGGAGGACATGGAGACCCAGAAGTTAGACAATGTACATACATAAAAAGAGTAAAAAGAATATAGGAAGACCATACACTCAACTAAATTTACTAGAGAGAGAAAAAGGTTAGTTTTTGGCCACCTACATGGTCTTAAACACATTACGGAAAAATACAACTGAAGATTAAAACAATTTATAATAATAATAATTTTGTAAACTATGCTTTTAAAGATAAACATTCAGGTTTTAAAGGCCTCCATTAAAGCCTTAGCATGAACTATTGACATGCCAGGTAGAGTACTCACAGCCTCCCTAACTGTAATCAGATTAAAGGACTCTCATACCCTTCCTACCTGCAAACAAAATACTGTTTGTGCATTCCTGATAATTCTGTTAATATATCCTTTGATTTACAAGATCTACAATATCAGACTGCAACCATGCCAAATAGCACCATCCCAAGAGTAAGCAGCTTTGGGGACAGATTTCAGGATTTTTATGGTCAAAATGATTTATGTCTATTACAATCTTAATAGTGATTATATTAATCTTTAGACCTACCTTCTGTCTTAGTTACTGTTCTATTGCTGTAAAGAGACACCATGACCAAAGCAGCTCTTACAAAAGAAAGCATTTAATTAGGGGCCTCCTTACAGTTTTAGAGGGTTAGTCCATGTCATCATGGCAGGAAGCAGGCAGGCTGACACTGGGAGCGGTAGCTGAGAGCTTGCATTCTGGTCAGAAGTCAGTCAGGAGGGAAAGATTTGTGCCTAGCTTGGGCTTTGGGAACCTCAAAGCCCACTCCTAGTGACACACCTCCAACAAGGCCACACCTGCCCCAGAAGGCCACACAACCTAATATGTCTGTCCCAAACAGTTCCACTAACTTGATTTGCATCTCTGCCATCAACTGTGCAGAAAAACATGACAGTAAAAAAAAAAAAAAAAAACACCTGAAATTTGGCCCATGGAATCCACCGAAAAAAGAGTATGATGGCCATGGTCATCAGAAGGAACACGAGGCAGTATTGCTTTGGTAAGGTTCCTTGATTTCAGTGTTCACCAACAACAGTAAAACAGCCAAGAAGCTGACATGGCCCAGGGTCGTATCTTAGAGGCATTGAGTCTTATGGCAGTCAAGGTTGCAAGCCACTGGAGTTCTGCAGGCCAAACAACCCCTTGGTGAAGTAGTCTCCTCAGTAAGTTCTCCACACTTACCTGTTTTAAGGACAGTGACACACTTGTGTTTCTAGCACAGGAATCAGGGTAATTTGGCATGAGAGATCTGAAGAACACTTTGAGGAAGTTGGAACGTTTAGGCTTTACAGAAGATAAGGTTAGTGCAAAGCATGAAAGAGCCTTCTAAAACAAAAGTTGCCTGGAAGTGCCTCAGGGCCCCAGAGCAGCAGCTGAACAATGCACTATCATTTAGATGGGGAAGTGGGGTCGTTCCTCTCAAAGATGCTTCAGAAGAAAAGCTCAGAGTCTCCACACTTTTGTTGACACCCACTGTTCTGAAATGTGACAAGATTGTGGGCCTGTCTTCTGACCGAAATCTTCTTTTGTCTCCCCCATGCCTATTGACCAAGTATTGATTCTATCCTGCTTCTTCAATGGGTTTGGTTGCCTGTTCTCAGATCCCTGATGGGACTCTGAGCCTTGACTTTATATATATGTATAAACAGGTGACATCCAAAGCTCAGTGTGACAGTAGCCCACCATTGTCATCTCAGAGAAGGTGGAAGGAAGAGTCAAACAGCCAAATAAATTGCTTTCTATCTCCCCATCGCCCTAAGGACAGAGATGGAGAAGCCATGAAGAGTTCCATTGTTCACTCTGATAGATCACTTTAGGGACACTCTGACCCACTAGGAAAATACCTGCTCTAAGTCCGACCCCCCAGGGGTCCAGGATATGGTGAACAGCCTGTAATTTCAGATCTGGCTTCTCATTCACCACACTCAACAGGTGGACCGACTGGCCTGGCATGAAAGGCTGCTTGCAATCCTATGCACATTTCTCTTCATAAGTGAATATTTTTATTGTCACGGTACAAGGGCCCATCATAAGGGTCAGAGGCCACGCCTCCTGTCCCTCACTGTGAAATTAGCCAGTATAGGAGGCAAAGACCATCTGGGAAAAATACCTAATAAACAAGGTTTAGAAAACACAGTGAAGCAATCTGAAAATGATACTAATGATGGTTATCAAATGGCCTCGCAAGGTAGGAACTGCTTGGACTTTTCAGAGCAAAGAATGGCCTCCATTGTTTCCCTGGTGAGGTCACAGGCCAATGGGGAGGTGAGGGAAGTTGACTCTGGGCAGGGAGGTACAGCTAGGGTTGGTCAGCAGGAGGTGGGGTGAGGGTGTGTTAGGATACAACAACAGACTGCAACTTCAGAGAGAAATGTTCAGAGGGCCCTTAACCCTCATGGGATCTGCTGGAATACTATGGGAGCTGGAAAAATATCCAATAGACAGGCCTCCTGCACTGTGTGTGTCCCTGGCAGACCATATTTCTGACCCACTTCGATGGGACTGTGTCTCAGTTTGCACACTTTTGGCACTGAGGACTTGCTGCTCCTCTTCCCAATACTTCAGTAGACTTGTTGAGATGTTATATGACTGAGAGTCCATGTGGGTGTCTGTATGTTGAGGCTCTGACTGTGTGTGTCTACACTCATCACCTGGGGACCTTTATCCCTGTTAACTCCGTCTTCTCCTCTGTCCCTGTGGCCACTGATACTTCCCCTTTGTGGTGAGTCCCCAAAGGTTCATTGTCACTCTCCAAAATAAGTCACTCTGAGGGTCAAAGTGAAGCCCATCCCCCACACCGATGGTACTGCACAAATGATGAGTTTATAGTTTCTCGTGGAAAACAAACCCCCAGAAGAACATGGCTTGATGCTTCATGGTGAGTGCCTGTCTGTATTTAACGCTGCCAGAAGCTGGCAGCTGGGTCTCTGGCCCTGTCTGTGAGAATGCCCCTGGCACATCCCTGTGATCTGGCCACTGCTGCCTCCAGCAGTACCCATTCACCCCCTGACCAAATAACCTGCCTGTGAACAAACAAGGTTGCTGGGCATGTCCTGGGATGTTCTGCACGTAGCACTTTGAAAATAGGTTGTTTTTTCATTCAAGTGGTAGGAATGCTAAGATTTAAATCTTGGATAGGAAGACAAGAAACAATTGTTCCTAATGCCTTTCATTGAAAAAAAATTCTTAAAGAAATGCAAGCCAGTCCTTGAGGGGCATGCCTATAATCCCAGCACAGGAGGACTGAGACAGGAAGAGGATGATTTAAGGCCTGGGCTGCATAGCAAGACCTTGTTTCAGTAAAACAAAAGAAGAACTAGGAAATGAAGTTAAAGGTGTTTGGGGAAAGCAGGGAGAGCAGGACCTTTTGTGGGTGTGAACTGCAGTGTTGCAGAAGGGGCCCACTTTGCAAAGCATGGCAGTCTGCCTGCTGCCAGCTGAACTGCATGTGGTCATGGTCCCTTTGACACTTCAGAAATTTCATTCACACAGCCGTCATCTTGGTTTGTGACCTCAATGAACACAGAGATAGAAGACCTTTAACACATCTCTAAACAGATCCCGGAGCCATCTTCCCACTACCCCACCGCCACCACCCAAACCTCACTGGTCTGCATCAGCAGCTGTTGACGCAGACATCAGCTGAGGACACCCGGGCCTCCTCCAGCTAACATATACAGCACAGTACAAGCCCCCTAGAGTCCAGTACCATGCAGGTCACTGTACCTGTGCCACAGAGAGAGACTTCTGATGCATCCTCAGAGAAAATTGAAAGACAGCAATCTAAGCAAGGAAGGCTGGCCAAAGAACCAGCCCCCTCCTCACAATAACAAGGAAGTCTTGTGTGGTCCCTGACCTCCATGCAGTTGTCGGGAAGGGCTAAGCTAACATGACCTATCACAGGCTCCTTCACTGTGGGGTGCTCACCTGGAGCATGCATCTGGTCACTGAGGGAAAGGAGCTCACACCTAGGAATAGCATGTCCTCTGAACAGAACTCAGGTCTCTTTCTGGTCCTTGTAGCATATTGACCCTGAGTGACCCAGAGATCACCAAATAAATGAGTAAATATAAAAAAGTCTTTGGGGAAGTCTGAGGAGGAGGAGCAGGAGGAGGAGGAGGAGAAGGAAGAAGAAGAGGAGGAAAAGGAGGAAGAGGAGAAATTAACTACCAAGATAATATTAAACCCAAGAGGAAGCAGGCCAGCTGATGATTTAAACCCTTAGAGAGTCTCAAACCCAGAAAAAAACAAAACAAAACAAAACAACAATCACCAAAAGAAACTAGGGTCATGGTGGGAACTAACTAAAAGAGCAGAATCTTTGGGCACAAGATGGGTAAATCTCACCACTTTCAAAGCTCAGCTCTGGCACGGGCTCCATGACTTTAGGGCTTTTACTTACTATACTGGGGGCGGGGAGAGGGGCATCGGGGTGGAGAAAACAACTTGATGATAAAACCAGTTGCCTAGATTAACGTCCAACATCTACATGTATGATAACTGCCATTCTTAAAGAGGATGCCTGGCCTGATGAGCAGAATAGCTCTGGATGCTTTCAGTGAGAATTCAGACATGGAGACTGAGGGAGGCAAAAACCTTCTGCCTGGGGTTTTAATTATGGCAGCAGAGCTAGTGCTGAGGTCCCTGCTCCACCTGCAATGTTCTCCCTTATTCCTTTCCCTTACCAATGAAATGATCTCTGTTGCCCAGGGAAACAATACTTCTGGAGGAGGGTCATACACCCCACAGGTGCTATTTTAGTTATGAAATAACCAAATGATCTTCCCTCAGTAAACATTTCCAGAGTGATGAATAAATAAGAATGTGTTACTTTACAAGGTCAAATAAACAAGTCCAGGCAGGAATAATTAATCAAGAAGATAAATTTGGCCTTTTACAAAGAAATGCTGGCAAGACCTGCCCTGCTGCTGGCCAGGTGCAGCTGTCATGACAGAAGAATCAGAGATACCCAGGAGTTGGAAACACCACATTCCCATGCTTAACAAGTGGAAGAGACAAGAGAAGACGCTGTTAAGAATAAAAGCAACAGAGAGGCATGTGAGTCACTGAGTCACAGAGGAAGAAGGACTCAGATTGATGCTCACGGTGACCGGACTGGAAGGAGGAATAATGGGCAGACAATAATCAGCTCTTAGAAGATTCAACTGAGGTTAATCTCACTCAAGCCCTGCCTAGTAGCTCCTGCCCAGCAGCCCCTCAGGCACCCATTCCTCACCTAGTCAGTATACTCATTACTACAGAGAGCCAAGAAAGAAATGTGCTGCTCCACCTACTCCAGAAAAGGGATGTAACACTAGAGAAGATCCTCTTTGCTTATACTCACCTCACCTAACAGCGCCTTCTCCCTCTCTGCACCACATCCCAGGCCCCAAACATTCCCTTTCCCCCATCCAAATCCCACTGCCTGCTATTATTTACAGAGTCAAAGAAAACCTATTCATTCTTCTCAAGCTGATGTGCCCCTTGCTTTCCGTCCATAGCACCGAACATCCTCTTTCCTGCCCATACTTTACATGTTTGACACAAAGGAGGCACTATATGAGGATGAGTAAGCAAAGGCTTCCCAGGAGAGGTTTGCACTTAAAATACAACACAAAATCTGCCCAGACACATGATGGTGGACAAGGTGAGGTGGCCAAAGCTGAGTCCTGAGCATAGACTTCATCACGGGGAACACCTGATAATATGAAGTGTGAGTCCTTGGCACCAGAGGAAATGATTTCTCTCGATTTAACCAGCAAGGGGGAAAAATTAAATTATGTCAAAAGACATGAAATAGAAGTTATATTTTCATTAAAGACAAATAAATGTAATAACAACCATATGGGAAAATACTTAAATTCATGGGAAAGCTACCTTATACACTCTTCCATATTTGGAAATAAAGAAAATGCATCCAAATGTGATCTCGCCATTCTAGCTACTATGAGAGGAATGATCCCGTAGTAACAGAACCAGCTTCAAAGGCAGCTTACCCATTCTAGCTCCTGCTCCTTCAAAGCAATCCAAACCATGATATCTTCCTCTTTCAATGAATATTTACTGGCAAGATCTGTCATTGGGCTGGCAAAGAAGGTGACTCCAAGCCAATCAGCCAATAGAGGACTAGCAGGTGATGCAACTCAATATCAGAACTCTTACAATGACATGTGCTGAAATAAATTAGACATTTCCCCCTAGCCTTTCAAGTTACATCATGTAGAAATTTTCATCTAGATTTGCCAGATGAGGAAACTGGGCTTCAGCAAAGTATACAATACTCATCCAAACAAACAGAGCCACTTGGCAGTGGAGTAATTGTGTCTGGGATGCCCCACCTCTTTTCTTGTGGTTGAATTTAGAACAGTGTCTCTCAGCCCCTGTCTTCACTTATAGCTGCTAAGTGCTGAGCTGAGAGTGTCCTCAGATCTGTCCCTGTCAAAGCTTCTAGCCTTATATGTGTTTTGAACTTCAACTTGTCTCTAGAGATTCGTCTTCCTGTTCTCTGCTGTTTTTATTGACTGACCTGCAGGGAAGCTGGACCAAGCACAAGTTATTATATTCCTGACCCAAGTAACTTTAAGACGCAACAGTGTTGGTGCTCTGGCAGGAAAACAAGGCACTTGTCTGCCATCTCTCTGCAAAGCCCTGGAAGTATGTTCTGAGGCTCTACACCCACAAAACACTGCCTCCACACTTTCCATGAACCAACTGTCACCAGCTCTCTCAGGAAGGCCATCCACCCCTATGCAAATTCCCTACACTTGTCAGGAAAGCCCATCAGCCTGGAGACTGTGGGATGCTCTTTCTGTGAGTTCTTCCATGGAAGTGACTATGTTCCCTGACATAATGCTCTCTAGTTTGGAGAGTTAATTCTTACATTTGAAATTTGGAATGAAAGTGCTACAGAACATTGGCCATCCATCTCATCACCCCAAAGCTGAAGACCATGTGTAACTACTATGAACACAGCAAAGAACATGTTTGTGATGGGCAAGTCGCATTATAATTTTCCCCGGGAGCTTTCCTTTTCAAACACAGAAAATCAAGTGGAACCCAATCCAAGGTCTCTTTGCCTAAGGCTGTCACCAATCACCTGAATAAATTCTTAATCCCTTTGCTTAAAAATAAAGGAACATACTGTAACAATCAACTTCTGCCACCCTCCAGTCTTGAATCCTGAGTCACTCAAAACAACCAAAATGAAACAATACCCTTGATAGACTGAAACTTGTCTTCTCCTAAGTCAACTTCGAAACATTTTGGGAGGAGGGGTAATTGTGTGGAGGTACAGGAAGTCAGAGACTGACATCAAATGCTTTCCCCAATTGCTTTTAGTTTTGAGAGACAGGGTCTTTCTCTAGACCTGGAGTTTAGCAAGACTAGCTGTCCAGGAAGCCCCAGCCTCCTTCCTGTCCCCACCTCCTTGGTGGCAGGACTGCTGATATACCAGACACATTGTCTTATTTATTTATTTATTTGTTTTGACGTAGGTTCCAGGATCCAAAGGCAGATCGTTATGCGTGCATGACAAGCTCTTTCCTGACTCGGCTTTCTCTTGGGCCTGAAACACTTTGTATAAGACCCGGCTAGTAAACAGTTTAAGCTCTACAGGCCACAGTGTCAGGGAGACAGCTGCCCGACTTAGCCACTGCAATATTAAAGCAGTCACAGACAAAATGTAATCAAGTGGACTTGGCCTCGCTCCATTAGAACTTTATTTATGGACACTGAAATCTGAATTTCAAAGAAGCTTAACATACTTCAAAATATTTCCATTTCTTTGATTTTTTTTTTTAAATCTTTTTAGAAATGTAAAAACCAATTTTTGTGCGTGGGCTGTAGAAAAACAGGAAGGAGGCTGGATTTGGCCCACAGTCTGTGGTTGCCAACCCTTGCTCAATGTCAGAACATCCATCCAAATGCCCCCAAGAAGAAGGCTCTGCCCACTCAAGGACCAGGTCCACACGGCCTTTGGCAGTTTCTAGAGTAGGACTTGGTTGCTAGTGGCCGCTCTACGCACACATCTTCAAGAGAGGGCTCACTTCACTAAGATAGTCAAGACTAGATCTCAGAAATAGGTACCAGTCTGTTACTCAGAAGCCACTATCTTCATCCTTTCTCTGTCCCTGTCACTCATCACATTGTTCTGATTTATTTAAGATAAATTCTGCAAGTGTACATCACTGAATTTTTCCATACAAACAACAAACAGGATTTCCACACACACACACACACAGCCTCAGCTTCAGCTCCATCTCTGCAAAATGACAGGAATTTGAAGGGTCATAAAGTTAGTATTCTAATCCAATAGAGATAAGAGAATGTTCTTGTCATCTAGCAAGGAATTACAGCCCCACGCTAATAACTTTATTCATTCATTCCTGGAAAGTAACAACTTTCAGTGTGAGTAAATGTAGAAAAGATGCAGATATACAGTATTAAACCAGCTTCTAAGAGCTAAAACATTTTATAAGCTATTCCAGCATGGTGACATCATAAAACACGACTGTGCATTGGAATCTGCCCCCCTTCTTTTCCACTCCTTCCAACTGTAGGGCATAAAAATGCTTACCACACAAGGCAAACCACATGTTCAAATAAGGGATTTCATCTTTCTTTCTAACAAAAACACCTCTCTTCCTGGATGAGAATGGCTGACCTCATTCACACCTCAGTTTGGACTAAATTTGGGGTTGAACACCCAAACTGTGAGCTGCTACTCAAATCCCAGTATGGAGGGAACAGAGAGAACGGATACCCCATTCCTCAACCCCAGCCCACCCCACCCCACCTCCACACAGGCATCAAGAGCACACAAAGAACTGGGCCACCTCAGTGGTCAGAGAGAACAGTACTCATTTTCAAAGCTGAAGACACCCAACTCTAAAGCAACAATGTCACTTTATAAGTGACTCAAAAGTTCCTGTCAGGTATGAAGATAACCTTTGTTTTCAAAACAGAGAACTCATTAACCACTGCTAAGTTGTAATGGGAGGAGGGGAGTGTGTGACCCACATGCTCTGGCAAACGAAGCCAACATCACTCCTCTCTGTCCCCAAATACTAATACAGCAGTGAGCCAACTGTCCTGGTTTCCTGGAATCCAGGCAGCTCCTGGATGAAGAAGCTTCAGTTTTAAACACAGGACAAGCTTGTTGAGCCAACTGTGAGGAGCTGTCACGCTTGAACAAGGCTTCTGCAGGCTCATATCTCTGGTTTTCAATGCAAACTATCATTGTAAACACTCTCCGTGAGGACAGACATAGCTCTGCTCTGAAGAAGTACCATGGTTTCTGCTCATTTCATTGAATGAATACAAAGAAGCTCAGAAGACCACTGGTGACAGGAACATTCCAGGGCACGGTTAGACCACTTTAAGTTGTTACACCACAACTAGCACACATAAATAATTGCACATAAGTGGAAGGCAGACAGAACCTGATTAGTACCTATCACCTGAACCCAAAATCTTTGTCAATAAAAGTCCCTTTCAGAGCCATTCCCAAGCCATGAAGATTCCTGAAGGCCAAAGCTTTCTGGACTGGGTCAAACTTCTGCTATCACAGGCTGAGTACCATACCCATCTCCAGAAGGGAGGTCCCTATAATTATACACACACACACACACACACACACACACACACACACACACACACACA
>CABHPP010105376.1:0-13780 GCA_902168425.1 Peromyscus attwateri
TAATGAATAGTGGCTTTGCAGACATTGTAAGGCTATTCCTCACCAGATCATTTGTTATATCAACCTGCAGGAAAAGCTAAGGGCATAATATTACATTGTGATCAGAGAATCAATTTGTGTTTGGAGCCTTGGAGACACTTGGGAGGGTTGAATGGAGAAACAAATTCAATCATGTGGAAACAGAAGAATTAATCGGTTCAAAGCCGCCACAGTAGATGCAAACCCTTGTGTGTTGTGAGGGTACTAAGGGCACATGTTTCAAATTTCATCATGAAATTTCTATGATGAAAAATAATTTTGAAGTCCCACCTGCCTTTTAGACTTCAGAAGGGAGAAAACCATGTGGGCAAAATCAAAGACTGGCGAAGTAATTGCATGCTGTGTGCTGCACACCTCCAACCTGCTGCACTTTGGAGACGGTTACCAACATGGAGTTCCTTCTTCATACATTGGTGCTGTTCATCCTCCTGCTTCAAACCCCACATGGACCGTCTGTGTCAGAATCTGCTCTCCCCTCCCCGACTGACCTCAAATGATTCTCCCTGGATGGTCCCGACATTCACTCCTCCACTCCTTCTCCGCTTGATCTCATTTTCCTGTTTGGGCTTTTCTCCTCTGCCTGTGTTTTACTGTATTCCAGAGTTCTGTTCTTAGCCTACTTTCTCTCTCTCTATCTTAGCCTTAACTCCCACATATATTCCTATTTTTGCCTCTGGCATTTGAGCTTTAAACTAATTTGCTCGGCTGCCTATGTGTACCTAAAATATTCCCTGGTGTTCTATCCTAAACAAACAAGTTCAAAATTGTACTCCCTTTGCTGTCCCAGCCATATCTGCTCATGTCCTGGTGTTAATGGCTAATGGCTCTGCCCATCTTGCCGTATCATGGGTAAACACAGCAGAAAAAAAAAATCTCACTTTTCCGTATATCCTATTCTTGTTTATCCCCATTTCCCCACGACCAGTAAGTTTTGGCCTCTTATGCTTCTCTGATTTGTCTTGTTTCTTCTTTTAGGATGCCGCTGCCATGATTTGGGGCCTGGTTTCCTCTTTGTATAGATCACTAAAATAAGCCTACTTGACCTGCCTCGCTTCCAGTTGTCCCCAGTGAATACACTCTCCTCTGAAATTGGGCTCATTCCACCACCAAGTGGATCTTTTATGATGGTCCCCTCCTTCCCGTGTCCTCTGTGGCATTTCGTCACCCACATCAGGATTACAAGCGTGACTGCAGAGATGCCTTTTGATTTGGACCCTGCTGATTTCTCCTTTCTCTCTCTGCAATTTACATCCTTTTACTGGCGAAATTGCTCCCATTTCCTGCACTCACACATGCTCTCTTATTGTGTGGCTTTGTGCATTGGCTGAAGTCCTGGTGTGACTGCCTGGTCTTTCTTCACCTGTTCTTCCTCATCATTGAGGAACAACTCAAGCAACCGTTCTGTCTCCCACAGGAAGCCCCTTGTAAAACCCCAATTGAGCTAAGCGGCTGCTGTTTGTGTTACCTAAACAAGGGATGTGTGTGTTCTATTTGTATTTTTTAATGTACTCCTTATTTCATTAGTTTAGGCTCTCCTGAAGAGTGGGAATACCATCTCATTAAATTATTTCCTCCCACATTAACTAGTTCACCATGTAGAAACGCTATCCAGTTTGAATGCAATAAGCATTTACTGAAGTAAGTTACTCCAGCAATGTTATATTCTACCAGCGTGTATCTTAATAAAGTCAAATGGGGATTATGCAAACTGAATGTGCTCATAATCTATTAACTGCCACAGAAGAAACATTTTACATGTTTCCTAAAATATGAATAGTAAATATTCTCCAAATACCTCTGATCTTTTTGTGCCACACTAGTTAAAGTTAGCATCAACATCATATAATTGCTGTTTATCCTGTTATTATTTCAGATTCTAGTTTAGAAGATGTATCATAAATGTTTTTATTTAATAAGTTAATATTTTGACATCAAAGGTAACAAACATTACTGAGCATTTGGCAGAATCTTATAAAACAGCCAATGTATCTTATTCCAAAACTGAAATTATAACTTTACATGAAGAAGTTTGATACATTAGATTTTAGTCCTAATGGAAATAATTAAATATTCCTAAAAATAAGGTAAAATGTCATACTATGAACAGTAAGTATATATTAGAATATAGGATTGTCAACATTAGAATGAAATAGGATTGGATTTATTTGCTCCAATTAATTTATCTGTGTAGAATATTGAGGCCATGAGATCACTGTGCAACACTATAACTGAGATAGCCAAGGATTGAGATTGGGCTTCCCCCAACACACTGTCCTGTAATTCATGTACGCTCAATAATGTCATCTGTCATTTATGTTAAACATGAGCCTGAACACACACAAATTCATACCAGCACACATCCCACATCATGGAATAATTAAATACATTCTGCTGCTAGTCCTACTTGACAACAGAGAGAGTAGACAGCTCATTTTCCAAACAAGTAAAATCACTAAGAAGATGCC
Organism: Peromyscus attwateri; assembly: GCA_902168425.1. NCBI lineage: Eukaryota > Metazoa > Chordata > Mammalia > Rodentia > Cricetidae > Peromyscus > Peromyscus attwateri. Next base: position 2,505 of record CABHPP010105376.1, read on the forward strand.
ATAGTGTGGTCTTTCCTGCATTCAAATTTTAATTCAAATCCCATCAAGGAATTTGTACCAAAATGAAAATGGGAGAAATAATCACATCTTTAGTATTTATGAAATTAAACACCAGAAAGAAGACAATATTAAAATGCAAAGACAATATTAAAATGCAAATACTATTCATTATTTACAAAGAAGCAATTCTCTTGGTAGTTAAACTTGGATCAAGATATAAATAGGCTACCAGCCCCCTAGCTACAAAAATCACATAGTTCTTAGATGTTCAATGGTATTTTCCTATGTATTATTAAAATACGTGGTAGTTATTTATGTATCTAGAAGTTTTCCTGTGTCCTGTCTAGCCCACAGCAGCTTGTAAAATAATCACTCAGAGGCTTAATATTAATTACAACTGTTTGGTCTATGGTTCAGGCTTCTTGCTAGCTAACTCTTTCATGTTAAATCAACCCATTTCTACTAATCTATATGTTTCCATATGGCCATGGCATTACTGATCTTCTGGCATCTTACTCCTTGGGTGGCTCAATGGTATCTGCCTTTCTTCCTGTCTCTCTCTTGGATCTTCCCCTGGCTGTCTCCTGTCTTGCCATAGGTCAAAGCAGCTTCTTTATTAACCAATGATAATAGCATATATTCACAGAGCATCCCACAGCACACTTATTTTGTAAAAAAACTTAGGTGACAGTGTTTACCTTTATAGGGATTTATGATTAAGTTATCAGAAATCTACCTGTAGTTTCCTCTCTCCCTAGAACTTTATTTCTGAAAATAGCCATTATCACTTTTTTTCTAAGTCTGAAATCAGAATAAATCTTCCAACAAGGAGATGGGCCAAGGCCCAGTGCTCCAGTGGCCCTTCAGATGCCAAACACCACTCAGGAACTTGTATCATTCTAGAAAGGAGAGAGATGTTGTATGACACACAACTAGAAAAGGTCTCAACAATATTTTTCAAAGACAGAAGACAATATGTTTTAAAGTTCATGCTAAAATTGCATTGAGGGGGTCTTTCCGTATGCTTCTAACTGGCAAGGTTGTCCTGCCTCTCCCTTGAAATGAAAATCCATAATGTTGGGTCGAGTGCTCACTTATCTCATAATTCCTACAGTTTTAACATACTACCTACTACAAAAGCTAAACAACTGCTTTTGAATTACATTTAATGTACACATATGTATTCATATAATATTTGCATGAGTCACTCTAAAAGTATATACATATACATGGAAATTATGGAGGTTTGAGTGACAAATATCTCCCCCAAAGGCTCAGATATTTGAAGATTTGGTTCTCAGTTGGTGTCTGTTAGATGTTTAGAAGGAACATCCTCACTGGAGGAAGGAGAGCATCCTTACTGGAGGAAGGGGGACATCCTCACTGGAGGAAGGAGAGCATCCTCACTGGAGGAAGGAGAGCATCCTCACTGGAGGAAGGAGAGCATCCTCACTGGAGGAAGGATAACATCCTCACTGGAGGAAGGGGAGCATCCTTGCTGGAGGAAGGGGACATCCTCACTGGAGGAATGGGGACATCCTCACTGGAGGAATGGGGACATCCTCACTGGAGGAAGGAGGACATCCTCACTGGAGGAAGGAGGACATCCTCACTGGAGGAAGGGGAGCATCCTCACTGGAGGAAGGAGAGCATCCTCACTGGAGGAAGGGGAGCATCCTCACTGGAGGAAAGAGAGCATCCTCACTGGAGGAAGGGGAGCATCCTTGCTGGAGGAAGGAGAGCATTCTCACTGGAGGAAGGGGAGCATTCTTACTGGAGGAATGGGGACATCCTCACTGGAGGAAGGGGAGCATCCTTGCTGGAGGAAATATGTCATGGGATCCTGACTGTGTCACTTTCAGGCCCTCTGTCACTTTCAGTTTGCTCTCTCTTCTTCACATGTGAGCTTGAAGATGTGATCTCTCAGCTTCCTGCTCTAACCGCCATGTCTGTTCAGTGCCATGCTTGCCTAGCATGATGGACTTCTATCCCTCTGGAACCGTCAACCCAAATGAACTCTCCCTTCTGTCAGCTACCTTGACCATTATATCTTATCCCAGCTACAGAGAAGCACACAAGCACAGAACCTACATGCCAGTATAAATATCCATTCATGTGTGTACAGGTGTGTGTGTGTGTGTGTGTGTGTTTGTGTGTGTGTGTTTACTTGTTTACTTATGTACTTATGTATACATGCATATACTAAACTTGAGAAGAAAAAACTGACATAACCTCATTCTCTTCACTTTGTCATCATTTTAAGGTCCTCAACTAGTATACATGCTCAGTCTCTCCTAGCAATAGTTCTTAACTGCACAGTAGTTGTAAGGAAATCTATCTCTTATATCAACATCCCACTGACCTCTTAGGAAAAGGGAGACACATTTTTTTCCGTACCTACTTAAACAGGAAGAGGAGTTACCTCTTAAATTTTATAACACCTGAGTTTTAGCTTGTTGTTCTAAAAACTGTGCGAAGTGAAACTCACTTATGTTAGACCTATACCCAATGAAATTCTATTATTTAAGGACATTTTAACACCTACTACACACTTTTCTGTGCATCCCAAAATAAAACCCTGGAACTTTTTTAGTTTAAACATTTTAATAAACACATTTTTAACCATTCTCTAAAAGTAAATAATGACCAGTTTTCTGAATTCTATACTTTGTATTCCAGATCAGTCTTAATAAATTTTGGAGCTTATTGAATACTTTGAACAAAGTTTTGAAAGAAAAGAATTTGGAAGTGCTCAAATTCTTGTTATTCCTGTTTTGGCTCTTCATTTGAATATAGCAAATCTGACAGTCAACTTGGTCTCTTCCTGCCAATGCTACATCACTCAGAAACAAGAGTTGGAAAGACATTCACTTAAATTTGTTGAGGTCTGTTGTGTGGAAGCATTTGTACAAGGGAGTCACAGGAAGCAGTTCATATGAGCCTCACCACTGAAGAAGACCTGTAATTATAACTGTGACATTAGACAAAACAACTCCTGAAGTCAGACTTATTGGCACTGTACCTCCATGCATGCCCCAAACAAAATACGTTAGTATTTTAGTAGTTTAGTTTAGTTTAGGATTTAGTAGTTTAGCTTACAGTATAGACTCAGGGCTGAGCACCTACAGTCAAGGCACATAGTTCTGTGACTATAAAAAAGATGCAGAAAAAGAAAGGGAGAGTGAAATTGTTGCAAGTTAACTGTGAGGCATGGCATATTTACTATATTTTACATTTGTAAATATATCTTATCATTTGATCTTTTTTAAAATCATTTGATTTTACCCAGGCACTCATTTTCACATGTGGACAAGAAAGATCTGTAGAATGTATTTCAGACTCAGTTAATGAAAACAGAAAATACTAGACAGCAATCATAGAAAAACCGTTAGTGTAAATAAAAGGCCATCTTAGCTCCTATAGTATATACTAAGCTTTTTAAGACTCACCAAAGTGAAAGGTTGGCTTATTTTACTTTCTTTTCTAATACTTTGACAGTGTACATTTATCATGGTGATATTAGCATTCAAATAAATCAGGATGGGAAAAGTGCCATAGTGTCAATCATGCAATTTTTGTGAAAGCTTTCTGAAATTGCATGGGGCAGAGGAAACATGATCTTGCTTCTGGGGTGGCAAACAGCCCACCACCATTAGATAGCTCAAGCGCCATGTCCTGCATCCTGTTAGATGTAACTCAATCAGCTCTACTTTAGCAGAAGGGTTTTATTTTCATCCTGGCACTCCAGTCCTAAAGTATACTAAAGCTTTTGCTTGTTTAAAGCTTCAACATGATTATTCCTATAAAATAATTAGTGACATTTGAGCCTCTTTCTGATAGACTCAATTTAGACAGAGGTGAAGCAGCTTTTCACATTCACTGAATTCACATTCAAAACATGGTGTTTGTAAAGATGCATAAAGGGGTCCACTAGTCATTTTAGAAAGCCTTGTTATGGACTGTTCTTAGGCATAAATTGTAATTTTATTCAGAAGGTAACAAATATATGGCCATACTTTGTTCTATTTTTAGGAATTATAATAATTATTAACAAAAAGTTAAAAATCCCCATGAATTGCTATATAAGTCCAGAGACCTGTAACGCTCATCCTGTGATTTAAAGTGACACTTTGTGATAAACTGATAACATGATGTTAAGCATCGTCTTGTATTCTGCCCATGTGTTTAAAGAGAATACTGAATGGAAAATGGAAGGACTCCTGTTGGAGCTATTACAACATAAATTCCACCAGGATGGAAAATTAACTTATTTACCGGCCAATCAGGGTTCCCTAGAGTTCTGAAAACAGCATGAAACAAAACATGTTGAACAGTTAAAACACTAAAGAGAGCTATTGACCTATGAGATGTAATGACATAAAATATAAATAGTAGCAGGAGATATCCCCTTAATAATTGTACAGGTGTTTCACCCATTGACCCTAACCTCTCTGCTTCCTAAAGTTAAGTATGGCACTTATCTGGGAAAATAATTTCCCCTGAAACATAAATAACACTAGCTCATGAGGCTTGTAACATAGGTTATTGGACCCACTCACACATTGATGATGTAGTCAGTAGTAGTAATGGGTCTTCTAGCAGTTTAAGGCTTAACTTAACAAAAGAAATGCCCTTCTCTCCTATACTGTACAAGCTGTGAAAAGTGGCAGATCTCACATCCACATCTGGCTAAGTGAGTCACCAGCAATTTGTTGAGTGGTAAAATGTCATTCTCCTTTAAACTGTAGCTGCCTGCAGTTGTAAGGCTGGTTAGCAAAGGCAACCTCATTCTTGCTTGTCTAGGTCATGGTTTCTGGGCTCACTGCTCCCCTAGCACATTTTAATTTACATCATCTTATCCTTTATGGTCAAGTAGATTGTACATGATGTGCAAATTCTTTCGCATTTAAAACTCTAAAATGCAACAAGCAAAGGACATGTTCTCAGACCATAAAGTTAATAGCAGCCAAGATCTTTCCTCATTTCAATAAACTCTGTGGTTCCGACAGTAATTCTCAAGAATTATTTGTAAAAGGCCAGCTCAGAAACACGCTTTCTCTTCCCAATCTCTGTATCATACCCTACCCCATGTACACAGGCTATGAGTGCAGTCATGCTGCACCTTGTCTGTAAGAGGAAACTACATAGGGATTCATGGTTGTCCTTATATTTGGTGATGACAAACATTATCTGATTTGACATCCATGATAGAACAGGAAGATTAGTATATTTCTAAGCAAATTTAAATTTATATTATTTTGTTAGAAATCATGATCTTCTGATTAAAACCTAAGTGCTTCAAGACATATATTTGCACAATTTGCAGTATCCACTTTTTAGAGAGTTGTATTAGCATCATTCTTAAATTTACTAGTTCCTTTGAGAAAGGATCTCATGTAGCCCTTCCAGGATGGCCTGATACTTTCTATACAGTGAAAGATGACCTTGTACTTCTGCATCCACTTCCTAAGCTCTGGGATGATAGGCCTGTGCTACCACACCCAGTACCACCTGCTTATGTGATGCTGGGGTTTGAACTCCAGACTTCATGCATGGTAGGTTGACAGTTTATCAACTGAACTAAATCTTTAGGCACATTCTAAGTTTAAAATAATAATGAGAATAAACTAAAGAGCTCCATCCCCTCTGTCTTTTATGCTCTTTCCATCTCCAAATCTGTGGGGTCCCTGAGCTCTGAGGGAAGGGATTTGATGGAGAAAAATCATTTAGAGCTATGTGTTCCAAATATCTCTGTGTAATGTCTGGCTGTGGGTCTCTGCATCTGTTTCCATCTGCTGTAGGAGGAAGCCTCTCTGATGATGACTGAATAAGGCACTGATCTTTGAGTATAGCAGAATATCATTAGGAGTCACTTTTATACTTTTCTCTCTTTTTTTTCAGACCAGTAGTATTTGTTTTACTCTAGATCTCTGGGCTGTCTAGTCTCTGGCTCTTGGTCATGCAAGCAGTGTTGGGTATGGGTTCCTTCTCATGAAGTGAGCCTTAAGTATACCAGGAGAATAGGACCTTCTAAATCAAATGAGCAAGGCCGAGACTGAAGCAGCCCAGGACCTGTGTGGGTCTGCACCAGGTCCTTTGCATGTGTATTATTGCTTTCAGTTTAGTAATTTTATGGTACTCCAGAGTGTGTGAACAAGTGGGTCTCTGATTCCTGTGCCTTCTCTCAGGGCTCTTTTCCTTCTGTTGGTTTGCCTTGTCTAATTTTGATGTAATTTTGTGTGTGTGTGTGTGGAGGGGGTTATCTTATTATATTTTATTTTGTTAAAAAATAAACAGAATAGCTGATTCATACATGTGTACACTATACTTTAAGAAAATTTATAATACACTCATTTTGAGTAACATCTCTATTAGCAACATATTGTGATATTTTACAAATAATATAGTGTATAGTAAGTCTAAAGAGAGGTCTTTCACTTAAAAGATACATAATTGTAGGAAAGTAATAATAGTAATGACACAATGAAGTTTTCTATGATCTAAAGGGGATACCAACCATATCTGACTGGACTATGAAACAATTACTTTACTAGCATTGAAAACAGTGGTTTTTCAACCTGTGGGTCATAAGCCCTCAAACAACCCTCTGTCTCTAGAAGTATTTACATTATGATTCATGACAGTACTAAAATTACAGTTATTAAGTAGCAATGAGAATAATTTTATGGTTGGAGGTCACCACAACATGAAGAACTATGTTAAAGGGTTGTAGTGTGTAGTTGGAAGTTTTCCTGTGTCCCAGCCGGCGGGTGGTCATCGGGACAAATCTCTCCTATTCACGTCCCCCAAGTAAACACACAGAGGCTTATATTAAAACTGCTCAGCCATTAGCTCAGGCTTCCTACTGACTAGCTCTTACACTTAAATTCAGCCCATTTCTGTTAATCTATATGTTGCCATGTTTTCTGTGGCTTTACCTGTGTGCCATTACATGCTGCTCCCTGGATGGCGGGCTGGCCTCTCCTGACCCAACCTTCCTCTTCCCAGAATTCTCCTTGTCTGCTTATCCTGCCTATACTTGAAGTCATGACAAATGGTTTTTTTCAGGGCTTAATTTTATGGATACCCATGAAAGAAAAATGGGAAACTAGATTTTCTTCACAAATCCTTGTGAATAATAAAAAACACTGTTAACTAATAAACAAGGTACTTTCTAATCTCTCCCATAAGCTGGCAGCTGCTGTTGTAGGCAAGGAAGAGACAGAAACCTGGGTTATAACTCTGCCCCATAGCACAAAAGGAAAAAAAAATAGCATGAAGAGAAGCCTGGGCCAGGTCAGAAGGTATTTGACATTGGAGACACTATGCAATACAAAAGGATAGGCTTATACAACCTTTTCCTTTTCGCCTATTTCAATTTGGGGAATTCTGTGACCCTGCAAAGTTGACTACATGACAGTGTTGGAATCACTGTTACCGAAACAGTTGATTTTGCTGTTATAACAAACTCTCCTTTTTGTGAAGTTTTGAATCTGTTTACGAGTTTCTGTTCCCTGGCCTTATCAATCTAAAGGACTGAAAAACACTGAAACCCCCCTCCCCCGAATGAAGACTGTAGCAGGCTCACAGCTGAGGTATAGCATTCTGTTCAGAGCTTGACAGAGAAACTGCCTCTCCTTTGCATGGGTCAAATGTGGTCACCCTTGGTGCAGCATCGCCAGCCTCCACACTTTGTATGTTCCAGGAGATCTAGTTATTTATTTATTCAGCGAGCATGTGTGTGATGTGCCTCTACTGGAAGGAAACAGCTAATAACTTCGTATCTTAAAACTCTCAGGGGCCAACCTGCTGTTGCGTTTAGATTCTGCAGAGGCCATCTCTCTTTCAGCTCACTGCAGAGCCTCTGCTAATCACCATTAACAATGGGATTTTTGTCTCCCTTGAAAACTTTCTTGTTCCCTTTCAGTGGAGGTGGAGACAGTCACTAAAACCACCACCACCAACAGGTATTTGCAGTGTCTGGTTGCCTTTCCTATGCTCATATTAGGAAACACTTTGTTAATTTAGCAGACGGTCTAGCAAAGAGGCAAGAGGGGATGGCAAGCTCCAGGCACAGACTGAAATGGTTAAAAGAAATGCATTTTTCAGTAGTTTTGGAATGCTAATACATGATGGTTAAGATGATAAAATAAAAGAGACTATGGAAATAAAAAAATGTTCTAAAATAATTTCAAAAACAGAACAAACAATCAAAACATTTTTCTAGGACTAGGTTTAGACACTTTGGGCAATTTCAACACAAACCATAACTTCTGCTTATTTTTCTAGCCACCTCTTCCGTCCCCACTCAAACACACTAGCTAAGCTAACAAACCCCACCTGCTAGCTCCACTGAACAGCCTCTCAAGGAGAGAGATGGTCACCAGTACACATTTCCCCTGTGACTTTTGACAGCTTTAATTATTGGGCTTTTCTTATAATCTATAGTGACAACTAATGTGATTCTTTGGTCAGTTTCTCATCTCCTCCTGCAATGATTTAATATTTATAACTGCAGTTCACTTGCAAAATTAGTCCTTTTTCAACATGTCACAAATTCAACACAGAGCAAAGACAAGCTTATCTTCCTGCATCTGTATTCCCAGGGCATTAGAGGGGAGGGAGGAGTTAATGCCTCTATAGAGCTGAATTCCCTTTGCATTTTACCAATTCCTTCTCTCAGCTCATGCTTCCGCATATTGCTTATGCTAAAAGCACTCATAAGGGTCAGATTATGCAAAGTGTAACTTAATTTCTGAGACATTGCTTTTAACCTGCCACCCTTGGTTCCCATCCTTGACTATAGTAATTCTTAAGTAATGAGCATTTTTTGAGCAGAACATACAATACATCAAATATTTAGTTTGAGAAACATCCCAAATATTAGGATATTTTCTGTTTTTCTAAAGCATTTTTTCACCCACACAATTGTCTTTGAAAAAAGAAAAGTTCAAATTCTCAGTTCTGAAAAAAATTATTCATTAAAAATAAATTCCAACATGAGAATGAGGAGGGCAGTGTTTAACTATAGCACTTCCTAAGACTTTGATGATCACAAGATTCTCAATGACTTAATGAAGCAATCTCTTGAAGGAAAAAAAAAAGAAAAGAGCAGATGCTAACTATTTTAACAAAAGTATAATAACCCAATCAAAACCACTTTGGGAAGAAAAGTTAAATTTGTTTGTGTGTTTGGTTATTTTTTTAGTCTTGTTAAAAAATCTAACTAACTTTTAAAGAATTCCCTAGTTAAGTAATTTCCCTTAAAGAAGTCACTAATTTCCAGTAGTTAGCACATTTTGAGGGAGTTGTAGTAATCAAGATGAAATGAGACTCTAAGTTCACTTGTTCTATCAAGTCCATCCTAACTTCAAGTGTATTTTATCCATTTTGAAGTGGCCTCTTCAAAATAGACACATTAGTTTTACCTAAAATAAATAAATAAATAAATAAATAAATGAAATAAATATAAGTAAAAAAAAAAATCTCTCCACAAAAGAAATACTTTAACAAGTAACCTCTGCAACTACCTGAGTCTTTAATGAAAAAAACAAAAAAGTTACCTAACTTGTTGTGAAGTGGGAAGTACTGTTCCTCTGGAAAATCAAGTACAACACCCGGAAAATTGTCATTCTTCGTAGTCTTTCTCAGTATGAAATGGGGTGAGGCAAAGAGCTGCTGAGTTATTTGTCAAAATAAGCACAGGGACATCATCCTAGGAAGCATATGTCAGATGGACAGGTGGCTGCAGTTACACTGGAAAACCTGAACTGTTAGAAGTTTTAGGAACCCAGTTGCAAATAGAATTGTGGTGCAAGACATAGGCTATAGGGTGGAGTGCAAGTGGAAATGGCATGCTTTTGAATGAAATGCAGAGGACTTTATCACACTTTAAGATTCGATATTAGAAGACCAACATAGTACTCCTGACTTAGCTGCAGCAGTACATACAGAAAAATCCAGATTCTGGCGGCACATGCAGCAGGTTCCATCAAGTCATGCCTGAGGCCACAAGTTCTGTTGGAGGAGTGAATCAAAATCTACATTGTCACACCTGCAGCTAAGTCCTGGGTCTGACAAAGTCTTATGCAGGTAGACTTCAGCTGAGAAAGGGGCTTAAACAGAATTATCTCTGGGCAGGAGGGAAATGTATAAAAAAAAAACAAAAACAAAAAAACAAAAAAAAAAAAACAAAACAAATGAAGACAACTGCAATTAATCTTGCCAAAGTCAGGCAAGATCAGAGCAGAAAGCTAAGACCCAAAGGGTTTTATTTTTTCCAAAGTTAATTGTATCAAAGTTCTAAGAATAGGGGTGTTTGTAAATATGAACTTACTTGTGTATCAAATTCCGGACATCAACTTTAGTCTTAATTATTAGTTTTGTATAATTCCACAATGCTCTCCTATTTTATTGTTCAAATTCTAGATGAAATGTTCTTTCTTTAGAATCAATCTGGCCTTTTTTCATTGAATCTTCCTTACTATTCTTTTAGTTTTCATGGAACACACAAACATTTGCAAGATTGGAGTTTTAGCAGGCAAAATGGATGCACTTTAATTTATCTGTTCTGTGTTGACAAGGATAAACTTACTCTCCTGCCTTACACAAGAAACATGTTAGAAATATCTTAATGCATTAAAAAATACATGAAGTAGCAAGGTGAAATGCTTTAAAGTAATAACAGTGGTGTTTGGATGGGATAATTCACTATTGGAATCCTCTGGATAATCCCAAAGTGGCCTGAATTCCTTTGCAGGATGAGTGTCTATAGAGGCAGACAGAAAGCCTCTTGTCATTTGTACCCTTAATCCTCTGCCTAAAGCGTGAAAAGTGCTCAGGGTAACAAGGGTGGGATCACTAAAATCAACATGATTTTGGAGTTTATATTCTTAACAATGCTAACTGATCAATAGGCTTTCGGGAGCTGACAAATCAATCTAGTGTAGCACGGTCTTTCCCCCTCCCCCTCCCCCTCCCCTCCCGCTCCCCCTCCCCCTCCCCTCCCCCTTACATCCTCCTCCTGAATCTACATTCACACAGAGGTCAGGGGAAGAATGCTGTCTATAGACAGTATGAGAGTCATCATGGCAGTGCTTAGATAACTTTTATGAGCACTTTCAATAGTGTTTGTGTTTTTAATTGTGAGACTAGCCCTGTCTTTTCTGCCCAGGAACATTCGTATCATCAAGAGGAATTTTCTTCTGGATTTTAAGTGTTTGGAGGCAGCGGTAGGAAAAGGAGAGTAGAGGTTTCAGAAAATGTAGAGGATGCTC
>CABHPP010105377.1:0-21178 GCA_902168425.1 Peromyscus attwateri
CTTGTCTCCCAGCAAGAAACGAAGCACTATAAATCTGCAACACTTGCCTCTTATATAAGGAGCTGGAAGGCAAGAACTCGACCATCGAATCCCTGAACCCTGGGATTTGTACAAGCCAGGCAAGCATTCTATCACCTAGCTTCATCCCTGGCCCTTGCTTTTTGTTTTAAAACAGGATCTCACTAAATTAACTAGGCTGGCCTTGAACTTACCCTCTAGCTCAGGCAGGTCTTGAACTTACGATATTTCTGCTTCTGTGTCTGGAATCACTGGGATTGAAAGGAATACACTACTAGATCTGGCTGAGCCACTGACATTTTTGAATAATTATTCAGTGTGGGTTTGTTTTTTTGTTTTGTTTTGTTTTGTTGTTTGTTTGCTTGTTTGTTTGTTGTTTTGTTTTTCCCCCTTTCAGTTTGGAGCAGCTGGGCTGTAGCGAGTAGATCCATCAGCAAGGAATCAATGCTTCAACCCAGAAATGGATCACAAATGTTCCAAAGCTTGTATAGACTAATGGAGGTCTGTGAGCAGCTCCTTTTCTTTGCACTGAGAGTATCTGGTACTCATCACGCCATCCTTACACTGCAATGCCATCACTTTTTAGGACGGCATCAAAGAGGATGGACTATGCCCTACACCCATGTCATGTCTTCAGTGTTTAGATATTACAGAAAAAACAATTCAAGGCTAGGATGACGGCTCAGAGAGTAAGAGTGCTTCCTATGCAGGCATGAGGACCCGTGTTCAAATCCCCAGTGCACATATGTGTGCATGTACCACACACATGAACTCACACACACACAAAAATAAAGGCTATCATGTACCACTCAGTTTACTTAAACTTTCTCCAGCTGAAGCAACTTCTAGTGCTTCTCCATAGCCCTGCAGGTGTTTTCTTTTTCTTGTTTTCTTTTATTTTTTTAAATGGAGTCTAGATAAGTGACCAGGCTCACCTCAAAGTCGTAAACTTCCTGTCTCAACCTACTGAGCACTGGGATTACAGGTGTGCACCACCACATCTGGCCGGCTTCCTTTTTAAAAAAAGATTTACTTAGCTTTATCCTAAAGGTATTCATGTTTGCCTGCATGCGTGTGTGTGCACCTCATGCATGCCTGGTGACCACAGAAAGGACACAAGGTCCCCTGGAGCAAGAGAGGCAGACATGTATCAGTCACCATGTGGCTGTTAGCAACAGGTCCTCCACAAAAGCAGCACGAATTCTTTACTGCTGAACCATCTCCTCAGCCCCTGGATGACTTCACTTACTTATCTTTTATCAGATGTCATTTTCATGTATATCACATGTAGTCAATCTTAAAACAGAAAAAATATTTTCTCTAAAGCTTAAGAAATATTTTATTCCTTAAAAAAAAAATGAGTAGCCACAGCCAAGCTGAGATAGAGTGAAACGCTTTTTTTTGTTTTGTTTTGTTTTTGTTTTATCTTCTATGGCATTAATAACAACTAAGGGTTTGTATCAAATAACCACCAGCACATTCACAGTTAATTTCATTTTCTACCAACATTTCCAGTGTGATTTTTAATTTTCCATTGTTCAGCTTAACTCATCTAGTGAGTCTCCTACCTCATACAGGTTAAACCTAATTACTTTAACAGCATTTAGTTAGCAGTCCGTTATGCCTCTTACAGTAGATCTAAGGTCAGCTCTTATATTTGTCATTGAAATGGTTCATCTTTAGGCAGATCTGGAAAACACAGCACTTAATCTTTGAAGTACCCGAGGAATGTCATCACTACCGGTTGATGTCATGTCTCTTAGTAACAAATGGAAATTCTGCATGGAACACGGGGTGAAGATACATCTGATTTCCAGAAACACTGGCAACATACTTTCTCCAACCAATCATGTCAACTCCGTTATGATAAGTGTGCTCTTGACTTCTAAATCAGTGCCTAACTCTAAAGTTGTTTTCTTCAATTTTTAAAATATTAATCTGTATCTCAGGTACAAAAACACTAAAACTCTCACTCTGATCTCCCCATCTTCTTCCTTAGATAATTCCAATGTTGTGTGGAGCAAACGTTAGACTTAAACATAATTCAGTCCTGTGCACAACCTAGTTGACCTGCATAAAATGTTCCTGCTTCTATTTCATGTGTGATTCCTTCTCTCTTGCTTTGTAATCCTTCACCATAGTAACAAACAACCCCCAAACCTCAGTGTCTCACAAGAATAAACATTTATCTTTGCTCACTGAGGTTGGGGGAAGGACTTGTGATCATGCTGGGCCTGTCTATGGTCTTCTTTTGGGCTCTGTGTCATGGACATTTCTTTACATTCTAGAAGCACCCCTGATTCCAGGCATGTGATTCTCATAGAAGGGATGGAAGATCAAGGGTTGGTAGATACAGGGCAGTCCACACAGCTCAATTAATGCTTCTCCATGGATGATCGTGTAAATGTCCACTCACATTCCTCTACCAAGGAGAACCACACAGCCATACCAGAAATCATTAGCACAGAAAAATATATTCTCAGTAGAAGAATCAAAACAGGAACAAAGAGAAAATCGTTAAAAACAAACAGCTCTGTCCACCAGGACTACCCTCTCCCTTAAAACAAAGAGTCATCTTTCTTAAGTTTCTTTTCCTGTTGCTGTGATAGCATACTCTGACAAAAGCAACTTAAGGGAGCAAGTTCTGGCTCACAGTTCATGGTACAGTCCATCATGGTGGGAAGTCATGGCAACAGTAGCTTGAAACAGCCAGTCAGATCGTGGTCAGGAAGGAGAGATCAGTGAATGCTTTCTACCACTCTCCTCTCTCCACTTAAACAATCCAGGGTTCTCTGCTAAGTCATTTACATGCATGTATTAGTTTACCTTCCTATTGTTGCGATGAATACATGACTAAAAGCAACTTAAATGAGTTTATTTTCACCTATGGTTCCAGAGGGAGAGTCCATAACGGCAGTGAAGGCATGGCATGGTGGCAGGAGTGGAAGCTGACCACATTTCATTGCACACAGGAGGCAGAGAGAGGGGATAGAAGTGGGGTATTTCCCTAAGTCCTTAAAGCATTTCCCCCACTGACATATTTCCTCCAGCAAGGTTATACATGCTAAAGTTTCCATAACCTCCAGTGGTGGTTTGAAAGAAAATGGCCCCCATGAGAGAGTGTGACCTTGTTGGAGTAGGTGTGGTCTTATTGGAGGAAGTATGTCACTGTGGAGGTGGGCTCTGAGGTCTCATGTATGCTCAAGCCACACACAGTGAGACAGTTCACTTCCTGTTGCCTACAAGATGTAGAACTCTCAGCTACCTCTCTAGCACCATGTCTGCCTGCATGCCACCATGTCCTGCCATGATGATAATGGACTGAACCACTGAACGGTAAGTGAGCCACCACAATGAGGTGTTTTCCTTTATAAGAGTTGTCGTGCTAAGAGGTGTCTCTTCACAGTATTAGAAATCCTAACTAAGACACCTCCCCAAACTGGGGGCCAAGTGCTCAAATACAAGAGCCTATAGGGAGGCAGGGACATTTCTCAATCAAACTACCACAGGATAATCTCCCAAGTGATTTTATATTCTCTCAAGTTGATGACTAACACCAACCATCACACCATCTAATCAGTCACCAGAGATGAAGCCAGGTATCGCATGGTTTCCATCAAGTCCAGTAGAAGCGCCTCTTGATCCAGACACCTTCAAATAAAGAAGCCCCTCCCCCTACCATAACCATGTACACATTAGAGCTACAATAGAAAATCAATATCAAGATAGTACAGCCATCACTTTGGTCTAGAAAGAGGAGACTGAGGAGCACTTGCCCACAGCCTTTACAAGACCACGGAGTAAATATCGCAGTGCTCCTTGATTAAGCCCGTCACACTTTCTGGGCACATTGGTCATTCTTCTTTTCTTGTCCTCCAGTCCAGTCCCCAGAAACCCATCTTCTTTCATTATGTCTTTTACCGTATTGGAAAGACATCTTCTCACCTCAAACGATCCAGTCAGGAAAATCCCTCACAGGTGTGCCAGCTGCTTGGGTTTTAGTTGATTCTAGATGTTCAAGCTGACAGCCTTGAGGAGCCACCACATAGGGTGCAGTAGATCACATGGGATATAAACTTGGGAGTGTTGCGTGAATCCTAATTGGTCTTAATAAAAACTCAGGATATTACCCACAATTCTCTTTTCTTTCTCTCTCCTCCAGCCGAGCAAGATGCCCAAGGGAAAGAAGGCCAAGGGGAAGAAGGTGGCCCCGGCCCCCGCCGTCGCGAAGAAACAGGAGGCCAAAAAGGTGGTGAATCCTTTGTTTGAGAAAAGGCCTAAGAACTTCGGCATTGGGCAGGACATCCAGCCCAAAAGAGATCTCACACGCTTCGTCAAATGGCCCCGCTACATTAGGCTGCAGCGGCAAAGAGCCATCCTCTTTAAGCGGCTCAAAGCACCTCCTGCCATTAACCAGTTCACACAGGCCCTGGACCGGCAAACAGCTACCCAGCTGCTTAAGCTTGCTCACAAGTACAGGCCAGAGACAAAGCGGGAGAAGAAGCAAAGGCTATTGTCCCGTACTGAGAAGAAAGCTGCTGGCAAAGGGGACGTCCCAACTAAGAGACCACCTGTCCTTCGAGCGGGGGTCAATACAGTCACCACCTTGGTGGAGAACAAGAAGGCTCAGCTGGTGGTGATTGCCCACGATGTAGACCCCATTGAGCTGGTGGTCTTCCTGCCTGCCCTGTGTCGAAAGATGGGGGTCCCCTACTTCATCATCAAGGGAAAGGCCAGGCTGGGGCGGCTGGTCCACAGGAAGACATGCACCACTGTTGCCTTCACACAGGTTAACTCGGAAGACAAGGGTGCTCTGGCTAAGCGGGTGGAAGCCGTTAGGACCAATTACAACGACAGATATGATGAGATCCGCAGCCACTGGGGAGGCAATGTCCTGGCTCCTAAATCTACGGCTCGGATTGCCAAGCTGGAAAAGGCAAAGGCCAAAGAACTCGCCACTAAATTGGGTTAAATGTACACTGCAAAGTTTTCTGTACATAAATATAATTACAAATTTATCTTCCATCTAAAAAAAATAAAAAAAAAAAAACACAGAGCCAGATATTGGGACAAATGCTGAAAGATCAGAGAGACAAAGGAATAAGCCACAGCCACTTCTCACCTCTCCAACTCCAGGAATTCTCTGACTGAATGTCCCTGAGCCCTCAGACAAAAAGGGCTTTAGCTCCTGTCTCCTCATGCCTTATATACCTTTCTCTGCCCAGCCATATTCCTTCCTTCCTAGTGCTGGGATTAAAGGCATGTGATTCCTAAGTGCTGGGATTAAAGGTGTGTGCCACCATTGCCTGGCTGTTTCTCTCCTAGACTGAATCAATCTCATGTAGTCCAGGGTGGCTTTGAACTCACAGAGATCCAGACGAATCTCTGCCTCCCAAGTGCTAGGATTAAAGTTATGTGCCACCACTGCCTGGTCTCTATGTTTAATCTAGTGGCTTGTTCTGTTCTCTGATCTTCAGGCAAATTTTATTTGATACACGATATATCACCACATTTCCCCTTGTCTAAAATAATAAAAGAAGGTAATAACTAATATAAGAAAAACTATATAAAATAAATATATATAATATATACAGCCAAAAATTATATTAACAATGTCCAGTCCGTTAACATTTGACAGATTCAGAGAAAACACTCCATTATTTATCCTATTTTGGTGAGTCCAAAGTGTTGTACCTAATTCACTTTCTATTTCTATTACCAACCCAAAACTATATTTTGATGTCTTTCAATCTTATACACTTTACACCTCTTTAGTGAGTTTCTTTTCTGAATTTGTTAACAAGGAAAACTATATAATTATCTAGTCTTCAACTCCTTCAGAAACTGGAGAAGGAAATAATATTACCTGAGTAAGCAGTAAGTGCAAACAAGTGACTTCCAAAAAATGTTAGAAATGACAAAAACAGCTGGCTGCCTGGATAGCCACCCAAGGTTCCTCTGCAATGTTGGGGCATCCATCTTTGGCCTACAGGCCTAGCATATCTGACAGATTTATCTGTGAAGCAGGATATTGTGAAAGACCTTCCTACCTTGTCTTGGCAAGGTTTGGCAGTCCTTTCTTTTTTGTGTCCTGCTTGTCCATTTTGGACAGCATACTGTCAGCAGTTGAGATAAAGGCATTTTCTTGCCCAGTGGCTAACTTTTGCCACAAAGAAAGTAAATTCCATATAAAGTTTCTTCGATGCCCATCATCTTCTCTGAAGTAGATTAGTGCTACCAGCAGTAGACATGTCTCATTGTCATAAAAAAATCTATGTTATTAAAACATCTTAAATGCCATTATCTCTGAATAATGCATAAGACATCTTAAATGCCATAGATCTCTAAAGTGTTTGAAGATGACCTGTCTATCTAAAATATATCTCTGTTTGACCTTGAAAACATACCTAACATTACTACAAGTTGATTATAATGACTAACTACTAACTTTCATTTCTTTATATCCTAATTAGTTGGTAATAATAACTGTCAAGGACTAGAGATTACATTGTTAAATGAGCTGTATAGGTACAATACCTTGAACAAGAGTAGAAATGTATGTATTAGTAGTACAGTATGTTCTAACAAAAATAATCTCAAGTTTGTATCAAAATACATAATTTGTATACAATGTACAAAAATTCAATCCAATGTAAAATATTTAAAACAGGTAGTTGCTTTTTTTAAAGTAGATTCAATAATCTATCATTTTGCCTTACCATATCCATATTCTCTTTTTTCTTATCAGAGTAGATTCAATAATCTACCCTTTTATCCTACCATTTCTATATCTCTTTTTTTTTCAGAGTAGATTCAATAATTTACCTTGTT
Organism: Peromyscus attwateri; assembly: GCA_902168425.1. NCBI lineage: Eukaryota > Metazoa > Chordata > Mammalia > Rodentia > Cricetidae > Peromyscus > Peromyscus attwateri. Next base: position 6,850 of record CABHPP010105377.1, read on the forward strand.
TAGCTTTTTTTCTTGACCATTATCAATTAACAACTTGTAACCAACCATCCTAAACAATGACAATTATCTATAAGCCATTGAAAGGCCAAAAACCACCCACCCTACTTCTTGAGAATGTGGGTTTTGTGTTCTTAAAACTACTTCCTACTGTCTGGCGGGGGTGGGGGGGGGTGGGGGGGTAGGGGGTAGGGGGCGTGGGGGGTGGTGAAGGCATCTTTAGGGGATCCTGAAAAGAAAATTTTGGGTTAATTGTCAAGTCCTGGGGAGGTAGCTGTATCATTTGTTGTCCAGTCTCTGCATAATGGGAAAGTGTAGGGCTTGTCTCAAGTCCTGGCTAAAGCAGTCTGTGAGGCTGGATCATCTCAGCTAGTCACCTAGAGATTGTCCTGAGCAATTTATAGTCTAAAGCCAATCTTTAGGTGGTGTTTGTCAGCTTAGTGGTGTTATCATAATCCATGTGGAATCATCATTGTGGGGTCCTATCATCTTTTTGGAGACTTCAGAGATTGCATTAGGTCAGATTATTTCTTTTCTTGGTAATTTTTTTCCAGATAGTGCTCCCTTCTTCTTTGGATGTTTATTTGTCCAAATGTATTTAAATTTCTCAAGATGGTTGTTTTTATTTTTCTGAAAAGACAAAAACTAAACCCTTCCCCAACCCTAACTTTGGGGAGTTTCTAAATCTAATCTTTATCAATTTTGATTTATAGTTTCTCCTGATTTTTTGTTCTCTCTTCTATAGCTGTTCTATCATCCACAGCTGTATGGGTTTTTTATAATAGGCATTAGATTCTTTAATTGCTCTGGGAAGGAGTTTCCTCAATGATGAAAGGAAATGACTGAGCCGAATTTGACACGTGGGCCTGAGAGAGGCCCCTCAAGGCATTTCCCGATGGCAAAGGATTACCTTGTCTGTCCCTTGTTGATCTACACTCATTAGTCCAGTGTTTGCCTTTGCCACAGCTTCTGCATAATCCAGTAGGGAAGGGCATTCTGTTGGGATTATTCTTAGCAAAAACATTGTGTCTAGGAATGCCCTGTTTACACCCTTTTTAGGTGACCTTGTTTTCCAAAATTAAAACATTTAACGTTTCAAATTTTCTTCAAACCTCTGGAAATCACCTTTCCTATCTAAGTATCATCATGGTCAAGATATTCAATATTGATTGCATTTCAGATCCATTCCTCCAAGGGTGCTGCTCTTGCCTTTAGTGGCCTAATTATTCTTTTGCATTGTGCACTAGCATTTTCAAAAGCCAGAGATTCAATTTGTCTAGCTTCTGAATTTGGTATCAAGCAATACCAACATTTCTAATTTACTACCTTCACCATCAACACAGCAGACACACCTTTAGTTTTAGCTATTAACAGGAAGCTTTTAAGGAAGATGTAGAACTGTATCCCAGAGATCACATATTAGTGAGAACACTAGCTCCTTCTGGGAACCTTTTCTGGGATCATAAAGATGAACAGAGGAAATATTAAAATGCCAGAGTATATGACAGGTGAGTCAGAGGCTGGAAAATGTTCTCTTCACATGGCCAATACATTCTTGTTCAAACAGAAGTCTGAGTGACTGGATAAAAAACAAAACAAACTCAACCAAATCAAAGGAAAATGGGGTTTCATATAACACATTATCAAAGTAGATGGGACAGACTGAAGGGGCCGACTGGTGGCAGGTAAATCCACAGTCTACTGTGATCCGTTTTTCCAGAATCAATCAGATTTCTTCTCATGTTTTCTCAAGGCTATTTTTTTTTTATAGATATGGTGACTTTAACAAGAGTCTAATAGGCGGGCAGGCAGGCAGGCTTCAATCATTGGTTTCGGGATCTGCCTGTGCCATGTAGGCATCTAACTCAGCATCCAGGTGTCCTTTAGTTTTCGACATGTATGCATCCAATTGGTTGTCCAGCTGCTCCTTGGTCAATACAGAGTGAGTGAGGGCACCTTTCCCTCGGCCTCCAAAATCCCCTCTTCCCCGACCTATCATACCCTGACCTCAGAGTGATATCCTGCCCCTAAGCAGGGTTCTGGTGGCACATCCCCCACGTAGTCCACCTCAGGGGGCAAATTTCTCTGGATTATGGGTAGGCTTCTTCCTCCAATTGCTCCCCTGGCCAGGGCACCTATGGGTCGTGCTAAATGTGCCTGGATGTTACTCTTACCCAAGAGCTGCTTTTCCTGGAACTCACTCTGTAGCCCAGGTTAGCCTGGAACTCACAGAGATCCGCCTGCCTCTGCCTCCTGAGTGCTGGGATTAAAGGCTTGAGCCACCACCATCCGGCTTCTGCTTAAGTTTTAATGCTGTCTGGACAGAGGGTCTCTTCTCCATCTGCTGGGGCAGTCTTCTGTTTCTGGCACTGGCTAGCTGCTGCTGCTGCTGCTGCTGCTGCTGCTGCTGCGTCAAAACCCGAATACTCACTGTCATCGGCCGATTGTTCTTTAGCGTATTACTAAAGCGCTCATCTTGGTCATGCGTTTTAGCACAACTTTCGGCACTGACCGTGCAGCCATCTTCAAATCCTGAAAATCGAAGGAGACAGATGCCACCACGGCTGCGGTGGGCAGGCGGGGGGGCGGGGGGGGGGGCAGCCAAACTTGAACTGATGGGGGACAGCTCAGGTTATCTAGATGGGTGGGTTGGGTTAGATGCTTAAATGGTATGATGCGAAGCTCACTGTGTGGGTTGGGTATCCAGACAGCCTATCCTCCCACTTGTCAGGCCTGCCCTTTCCTGCCTCTCATCTGTGCCACCACAGCTGGCACCGCCAACTCCCGCTTGGTGTCCAAAATAAAATCCCAAGAGGTGGGGTGGAGACCCCAGCCGCGTGTAGCCGGTGGCTGCAAAGCCACAGGCAAGGGGCTTTTTCTTGAATTCATGCCGCAAACGTTGGATGCGAGATGTTGCTCGAATTTTAAAGGTCTTTTTTTTTTTTTTTTTTTTGGTTTTTCGAGACAAGGTTTCTCTGTGTAGTTTTGCGCCTTTCCTGGAACTCATATAATAAAAAACCTGGAGCAGATATTGGGGTAAATGCTGAAAGATCAGAGAGAAAAAGAAACAAGCCACAGCCATTTCTCACCTTTCCAACTCCAGGAATTCTCTGACTGAATGTCCCTGAGCCCTCAGACAAAAAGGGCTTTAGCTCCTGTCTCCTCATGCCTTATATACCTTTCTCTGCCCAGCCATATTCCTTCCTTCCTAGTGCTGGGATTAAAGGCATGTGATTCCTAAGTGCTGGGATTAAAGGTGTGTGCCACCATTGCCTGGCTGTTTCTCTCCTAGACTGAATCAATCTCATGTAGTCCAGGGTGGCTTTGAACTCACAGAGATCCAGACGAATCTCTGCCTCCCAAGTGCTAGGATTAAAGATATGTGCCACCACTGCCTGGCCTCTATGCTTCATCTAGTGGCTTGTCCTGTCCTCTGATCTTCAGGCAAATTTTATTTGATGTACAATATATCACCACATGGGAGAGAAGGATGGAAGTGAGAGGGTATGACTAGGTAGGGGGTGGGAAGATGTGGGAGAGGACTAATCAAAACTAAAAATGTTGGAAAAGGCTGTAAGGATATCTGATAGTTAGCAAACTAATTTAAAAACAAAATTTTGCTAAGCAGTGGTGGCACACGCCTTTAATCCCAGCACTCGGGAGGCAGAGCCAGACAGATCTCTGTGAGTTCCAGGCCAGCCTGGTCTACAGAGCGAGATCCAGGACAGGCACCAAAACTACACAGAGAAACCCTGTCTCAAAAAATCATAAATAAATAAATAAAATTTTAATGTACTCTTTTAAAGGGTTTGTTACAGAGCAACAGAAAATTGGTTATCCTGCAGTGGGTAACAGCTCATTCACATTCAACTTCATGTCTTGACAATCCTTTTAGGGTAAAAGCTCACAGTTGCCAGACATGCATGTCATGTGACCTTGAGCACAAGCAGGCACATTTAGGAAAGTATTTCCTCAGGTGATCTCTTCAGTGAAAATCTCACACACTGGCCTCATCACCGACTTTCCTCTTTGCTCACTGTCTTGGCCACTTTTCTCAGGTTGGCTTGCAGACTTGGTACCTCTGCTTGGTTGTTTGGAAAGTCAGATGAATTGCTCTCACTCAGAGCACTTCAAACTTCTGACAGCCATGTCACCATCTGGCAACACCAGGTGCCTCCTACTAGGTGCCGATGACATTGGATGAAAGCTGTGGCAGGCCAGAAGTGGGAGACAGCCCTGCTGGGAGGTCAACCTTGATCATCAACTTAGTGAGTTGAGAGCTGTCTGGGGGAGAGATCACCACTGAATGAGTTCTTCAAAGGAAAGAGCAGCCTGGAACACGAGCAGGGCTGTGCAGTAGGCTAGGGTCCAGGAGGGACAGACATGGAAGGAGAGAGACATCCCAGACATCTTCATTCTTCTAGAACAACAGTGTGTCCTGGGGGCTTCAGGGGGCGGGGAAGGGGGAGTGGCTTGTTGGTAAAGTGCTGATCACAAGTGTGGGGCCCTGAGTTCGGACACCCCAGAACCCACATTAAGAAGCTGGTGTGAGCCAGGTACTGGGCACTGGTGGTGAAGACAATCCTGGCACTGGGGAAGCAGAGATAGGCTAATCCCTGGGGCTTGTTGGCCAATTAATCCAGTCTAGTCAGCGAGTATTGCTCCAGTGAGAGATCCTATTTCAAAGACCAGAGTGGACAGTACCTGAGGAACAATACATGAAGTTGATCTCTGGCTCACACATGCATGTGCAAGCACACATGCACACACGCACACGCGTGCGCGTGCACACACACACACACACATCCACACCCAAGTGTGAATACACACACACAGGTGTGAATACACACACACACACACACACACGTCATTGCTGCTGCCATCCTCTGTTGTCAGCATTTCACAGAATCATTCCAGCAACTCTCCAGGGAATTCCAGGCCTTCAGCCTCCAACTGCGGCTGCCTTGTTATACAAACCAGGCTGGCCTCAAACTCACAGAGATGGATCTGCCTGCCTCTGCCAATGAGTGCGAGCACTGAAGATGAGCACCGTTGCGTCCAGCGGCTTTTCTAGCTTCTTGGAGTAAACAGCTACCAAATTCTCCACCTCCCAGTCCTGAAGACTCTGTTGTTGGAGCTCCAAGGCCCCCGATCACATGACCTTTCACGACTGTGCATTGCGGTGAGACAGGTTGTACTCCTCTAGAGAACCCTAGATACTCCATCAGAGTGGAAGGTTCTTGAACTCTACCTCTATGGTATTTTCAGAAACAGCCAATTAAACAAAACCCTGAATGTCTGTGGTAGCATTCAGGAAGCCAGCTCTTTCCAACAGGAGGAAAAAAATCTGTCTGGGAGGTGACAGCACTTTGAGACAAGCTGTGTCATTGCCTGGATATAAACAATCTCCCAATCTCCGTGAGTCTCTAAATATAGCAGTGAACTGCTACCCAGTGAGACGAGGCAGGGAGGTCAACGTGGCCCAGCGACAAATCTTTGTATAAGAAGATGTTTAACAAACTTACCTTCTTAAGTGACTTGAAAGGAAATTTTCAAGTAGAAGTCATTTAGGAATGCCTTTAATGAATAGCTAAGCATCACTTGAGGTTTGCACATCCAGTTAAGAGAACGAATAACTTCTGTCGGCCAGGAATCACTCCAGGACCAAATGAAAGCTGACTTGAGCACAGGTGTTTTTGCTATTTTTAGGATTTTCCAACCAGGGGTGTCTGACTTGTTTCAATTTTTATTGTTTTGGTCAGTCAGTCTAAAGAAGAAACCAAAGAGATAATCACAAAGAAATAATGCTGCTGATTCGGGGAGCGTGTAGATGTCGTAGGTGGCGGTTAAACAGAGTCATTGTGTCCGTGCTTGGGAGGAGGCTGTTAAAGGGTGCCAATGTTGGGACCTGACAAGGGAATCTGCATCACTGTCTTCGTAACCAGCCACCTTGATGACGGACTGTCTTTCCTCATCAGTGGAGGTAAAGAAGCCCTGAATCATGAGACAGGCCATCTGAACACTAAAGCACACTGCTTTAGTTTCTCTGTTGCTATGAGAAAACACTAACCCAAAGCAACCTGGAAAAAGGGCTAATTTTATCATATGGTTACAATGCATTTCCAAGGCACATGGGTAAGGGCACCCACAAAGGTCCAAAGAAGGCATCCAATCCCCAGTATCTAGAGTCATGGGGGGGTTGGCAGCTGCCCTGTGTGGGTCCTTGAGTGGAAGTCGTCCTCTGGAAGAGCAGTGAACACTCCTAATGGTCCCGTGTCTTCCAACTCCCAGAAGTTCAAATTCTAAGCAGATGTGTGTGGAGACAGTTCACTGGGAAGAGACACCAAGGACACGTAGTGTAGATCTAAGTGGTGCAGACCTTACTGCAGACCCCCCCTTTAAGGTTTAAAACAATGTAGATAGAAACCAAGTGAAACTTAATATAACTCACAGACAGAGGTCTGTATGAACCAAAGGATCACAAAACATCCAGATGTTCAACAACACAAGGTTCGTAACTTATGTCTGACAAAGACTCAGTCCACTGCTCAGTGGGAGAGCTAGGCTGAGAAAGGTCACAAAGTCTGGCATGCCAGGCACATGACAGTGGCGCTGGTTTTCTGTCCAGAGCACATGGAGCATCTGGAACCTCAGGGACTCTACAGGCTTCGCCTAGGGAGGGCCCTCATTAGCGCTCCCTGGCTGGCTTCTTCTCAGTATTCATTCATCAGCTCATCAGAGAACTGAGTTCCACAGCTACCTGACAGCTGCCAGGCCTCCCCCACAGCGGTCACAACCACAGAAGTCCTATGTTTTTATTACTATTTGCATGAGCATATGGTATTTCTTTCCCACCTCTAGTGTATAAAGTGTAAATCTTCATCATTCTGTCTGAAGAACAGTACCAGATATTGATCATGTGTTCAGTAAACCACATAGGAGCATTGAGAGGTCCAGCAGCCTGGGAGCATGGAGCAAGCTTCCCAAAGGATGGAGAATGGTTGGAGGTTGGAGAAGCCTGAATAATGAGTGAGTGCTCACTAAGGTGGCCTTTGACCCAGTGGAAGGACAGAAGGACCTTTCAGAGAGTGGAAGAAAAAGTCACAGTAAAATAATTAATTGAAAATAGAGAAAGAAACTGGCCTTGGATAGGAAGGTGTGGTCCAGTAGCCAATATTGCAGGGGCAGAATCTGTGATGTAAAATTTAGTTTTGAAAGTTCAGGACAGAAATATGAGCAGGTGAGAGCATGCAGGAACTGTATGCTGAATCAGGCCTTTCCATTTCACCTCTTAAAAACATCTCTGTATCCCAGGAAGAGCGGTGCACACCTTTAATCCCAGCACTTGGAAGGCAGAGCCAGGTGAATCTCTGTGAGTCTGAGGCCAGCCTGGTCTACATAGTGAGTTCTAGGACAGCCAGAGCTACAGAGTAAGAACCTGCTTCAAAATATTAATTAGTTAATTAATTAAATGTTTTTAACCAGCTGGGCAGAAATGAAGATACTCTAAAGAGACACTTGTGTCTTTCAATCTATCAGACCGTTGAAACAATGTACCCCAAATAAACAGGACTTTTCCCAGGAATCTGTGCTGGGAGGAGGTGGCAGCCAGAGGAGGATCTTGTCTCCCTGGAAGGGATTCCACACATTCTAACCTGTCAGTCCACCTTCCAGGATGAGACTGAAGCTCAGATGGACTAGTGGTGGGTGGGGCCACACCTTGACCTGGAGTACTTAGCCATGAAACCCTTGGCCTCTGTTTCTTTTGCTTTGCTTTGCATTCTTTCTTTCTTTTTTTGAGATAGGGTTTCTCTGTGTAGTTTTGGTGCCTGTCCTGGATCTCGCTCTGTAGACCAGGCTGGCCTCGAACTCACAGAGATCCACCTGGCTGTGCCTCCCGAGTGCTGGGATTAAAGGCGTGCACAACCACTGCCCAGCAGGCCTCTGTTTCTTAAACTCTGGTTTCACTGCAGGACCCAGAAGACTGGCTTTGGGGGTTCTCTGGATCCCTTTGTCCCTCTTCCCAGCATGGGTACATTAAATAAATCTCCTTTTTCTGATTTTCCCTTTTAATTTGGCTCTTGTAATTGACTTATTGAGGATGGATGACTGACCCTGACTTGGGGCATAGATTGTGACCTCCACTGCTGTGGGATGGTCTGTCTGTATGCTGTGAATGTGGGTTGCTACCATTGGTTAATAAAGAAGCTGCTTTGGCCTATGGTAAGACAGGTTATAGCCAGGAAGGAAATCCAAGAGAGAGATACAGGGAGAAGGAAGGTGGAGTTGGAGAGATGCTGCGAGCTGCCAGGGGAGCAAAGTGTAATGGAACACAGGGAAAGCCAGGAGACACGTGGCGTACATAGATGAATAGAAATGGGTTAACTTAAGATGAAAGAGCTAGTTAATAATAAGCTTGAGCCATAGACCAAACAGTTTGTAATTAATATAAGCCTCCGTGTGTATATTTGGAACTGAGCAGTTGCAGGAGACAAGAAAAATTCCGGCTACACTCCACCTTTGCTAACATTTTTGCAGTCATTTATTTATTCCTGTGTGTGTGTGTGTGTGTGTGTGTGTGAGAGAGAGAGAGAGAGAGAGAGAGAGAGAGAGAGAGAGAGAGAGAAACATGTGTGCATAGGTCAGGGGACAACTTGGAGGAGTTGTGATTATTTTTCTTCCATTACACAGGTCCAGGAAATTGAACTCAGTCTTCCAGGCTTTGCAGCAAGTGGCCTGATGAGCTACCTTACCAGCACCATTTTCAATTTTCTCTTCAGGGCAATATTGAAAGAATTAAGCTTGGAATTAACCAGATTGGGGTTTTGAAAAATGTCCTGTTTGCAGCCTGGCTAAACTCTCCAAATACCACTGAATGATGCCTAGGCAGACTATGAATCTGAGACAGGAAGACCAGCAGGGATATTGGGGCTGTCACCTGACAGTGATTCTAGCGGCTTCGGGAAGGGCCCTGGGTGAAGAGAGGGGCTTGAGTGTTCCCCCATGCCTCACCCCATCAGTTGGAACTGCCATCTCTGCCCTGCAGGTAAATGCAGTTTTAGAAGGGCAGAATCACCTTCCTCACGACATTCCCTGTGATAACAGTGTTAGCTGTCAATGACAGAATGTAGAATCTGCAGGAAGATGGACGACTGGGGGGGATTGTCTTGAGATCCTTAACTGAAAGACCTGCCCACCACGGGTGGCCCTAGTCCCTGGCTAGGATCCTGGACTGTGTAAACAGAGCAGCGGCTGAAGGACAGCATGCATCATGACTCTATGCTTCCTAATTGTGGATGTTATGTGACCACTGTCTTCATGCTCCTGTGGTCTTGACAGTGATAGTCTGCACGGTGATGGACTGCCGCCTTGAACCGTGAGCCAGAGTAAACCTTTTCTCCCTTAATTTGCTTTGCTGTTATTCTTTCACAACAATAGTCCCCAAGTGTCTGCCTGAATGAGTGCTTGGGGAGGGAGTGGGAAGCAGAAAACCAAGGCAGCCTCCTGCAGTTGAGAAAAACACTGGGGAAGTGAAGGGACGGCTGTTGGGTGGAGGGTGGGCATCTCTTCCAGGCTGTGGGGCTGTCACTGGTTGAACCTGAGGTCGATCCAGGGTGTTTGAGGACAGTTGCAGGAGAGACAGACAGGCTTCTTTTCCATCTTAAGTCTTCGCTCATCTCAGACAGACCTGTCTCTTTCCCAGGTTTTTCCTCAACCTAACCGTTAGCCTCAGACAGCCCAGGAGGTGGTGAGCAAGCCTGTCTTTCAAACAAAGGCCTGGAAAAGAAATAGAAGGAAGAACTCCGACGCATCTCTCAGCGGACATTTAAATGCTGGTTTTCCTCAAGGAGAGGGACTCATTAAGCCTAAGACCCCCCGGTCAATCACGGCCCCTGTTTACTGAAAAATGACAAGAGGACTCTACAAAGCCGGCTTGAGAAAGCGGGGAGTCCACTTCGTGTCAAACCTCAATCCTGGAAATTGAATGTTTAATTCATAGAGTAAATTATAAGCGATTACTTCTGCAAGTAACGGCAATGTCCTTAAAATTATTCTTTAACTGAAGAAAAGTTTTTTTTTTTTTGACCTTTGGAGAAAATGCTTGCTTCTAGCTATGACTAAAAAGAGGTCTTCTCTCTCTCTCTGTTGTGTTAAGAATCTTTTCTTCTTTATAGAGAAGGCACCACAGTGATTTATAACTGTCATAAAAGCCTGGAATTCTTTTGAGGTTAAGCTACTCAGCTATTCAACTTTTACTACAGAAACTTTGAAATTCAAAAAGAAAAAATAATGTAAGTTTTTGAAGGACATGTGTTGCTGTAGGTGAGCCCGTTAATTAAAAGTGATTGCCTGCTAGGAAATCAGACTTTAAAAAGTTTCACGAATTTATTAGAGCCTGAAGGTATCTTTGTATGCACAGAGCCTCGCCAGCCATCCATGCAATTTGGTCTCAGATCTGCTTAAAGCCTCCCGACACTCCCAGTGCAGCCAACAGCTCCGCTAGCATTGGGATGTGTTTTGGCTAATTGAATTATGTGAAAGTACACACTAATGAAGCCTTAGCAGGGGTGTTTGCCGAGTAGACTCCTTGTCTAATTTCCTGTAAATTAGCAGTGTCTTTTTTTTTCTTTTTTAAACCACAGATTAATGTTTTAGGGAAGGTTACCTCCTTGGGGGTTGGGGGAACCAACACATTGTAGAATATTGGGCTTTATTTTTGCATACTTAAGAAAACGCCCTGTACTCTGACAGCCACAGTGTGGGAGAAACCTAAATGGGACTTTTAATAATATTTAAATGTACCATTCAAGAAAAAAAAAAACTAATGACATGTAATTATCCAATCAAATTAATAAGCAATATTATTAATCTTCTCTAAAACATTCGGAGTTCTGTTTCCCTTTCCTTTTCAAACACGTTTAAGAACGATTGTGTTTGGTTTGGGTTGGGTTTAATGAGGATTATTATTTAATGGTCCTATTTGGGTTTTTTTTCAGCATGTCTATTTAGAAATATTGCCTCATAACGTTTGTTGCTGTGATTCTGCGGTCCCTGGATGCCGGTATTTGAGAAACATGTTCTGCAAGCGCCGTGGCTGTTTTTTTCAGAGTAACCGGGGGAACTATCAAAGTCTGTTTGCGAGAGAGAGATGGGCAGGGGGACAGCTCCACGCTCAGGACTCACCAGCCTGAAATCTGCTAATTGCCTACCAGGAATGGACGACCAGGGCACTCCCTGCGGTGCCCGGAGGGTCACAGACGCCCCTGGGGCTCATTCTCCCCGCTCCCTCACACGCACAACACCACACCACACCGAGCCTCTGCGGCAGAGAAGCCCGGCTTCCACGCAGCTCATGACTAAGCTCCTGGCCCTGTTCAGAAATGCGTTCATCGGTATCCCTTGTGCATCAGGAGACCAATCTGAAGTCCCCGGAGCTGAAACTTGTCAGGCAGAGTCAAGAGTCACACACACACCCTGAAAACAGTCCGGGAAAGTTTACATGTACTTGAGATATAAGACTACACCCATCCACACCCTGAGACATAGGTGCCCCTCAGACACTGTGCAATTAAGAGGGGAAAAGGACACTTCATCAAAGAAATATTAATAGGATTAATATTTTTATTATTTTTTACTTTATTATTTTTGAGAGAAGGTCTCAGCCTGCAGCCCAGGGTGGGCTTGAATTCAGTAGGTAGCCTAGGCTACCGATGATCCTCCTGCCTTATCTCCCAAATGCTGCCAAGACAGGTGTGGGCCACCAATCTGCACTGTAGACACAGTACTGTCTGCACATGAGTGCTTTGACTGTGTGGGGCCCTCAGATCAGAACTGAAATTCAGTTTTTCAGTTTGAGCACAGAGATAAGATCCCAGGATGCTTCATTTTACCATCCTGGCAGAGAGGGTAGACACAGTCAACAACTCCTTATCTCTGGTGGCCACCATCTCCCAGGATCCAGGACCAGCTGTGGCCCACAACCCCGCCCTGTCAGTGAACCTCACTAGATCCTTGTGGTGGCCTCACCCTCCCTATGACTTCCTTCTTCTTCTTTTTTTAAATAACAACCCCATTCTAATTTATTTTATAAGCTTTCAAGCCACGAGTCCTCTTGAAAGTTCTTCTCTCTTCCGGTCATTGGTTCCTTTCATGTCACCAGCCCTTGTCAGCCTCAGTTTCCAAACTTGGTCAAAGAAAGCAAAACAATTGGAGAGCACCAGCATTCATTAGGGCCTAGCCTGGTCCCGGCCTCTTCTTCTGATTTTTTAACTGTATCTCCATACCACACTGTCAAACTATTGTGGCCACTGTCTCCTGCCACCAGTTGACTGCCAGCCTTGGAGAGTGTCCTGGGCCACAGAGTCCCTTACAGTGTTTATTAGGGACTGCTCTTAGGATCAACACCATAGGAAAGAAAAAGAAGGGAGAAGCCAAGGCATGTGGAGGCCTCAATGTCAGCCTCAAGCCACTCTATTGGATCATGGATCCAATGAATCCATGAATCATGGATGCCCCTGGGGGCTTTACCAGCTGGCTTGAGGAGAGTGCCTTTATTCTCCAGTTTGAGCAGTAGTGGGTGGAGCCAGGCCTTCCCTGGACTGGATTCTTCACCAGAGGCTGTTGCCTGCCTATTACATCACGTAGAATAAGCTCCACCCTGAGAGGAATTTGGAGGAGCCCATATCGACACTCATCATACTCACCTTCCACTTTGGGGTCTTTACTTTTGACTCGCTCCAGCAGGAGGGACTGATCTCCTGGTCTCATCTTTGGGAGTTACCTAGGAGTCAGGAAACACAAGCTATGGGTGCCATTCTGTGTCCGAATTAGCTAAGTGTCTCTATGGACTCAGGTGGCTGGCCTGCCTCCACTCTCCTATCCCTTCCTCACCCTCTTCCTATCCTGCTATCCTACCCCCCAACACACACACACACACACACACACACACACACACACACACATACATGCACGCACACACACACACACACACCAGCTCCTCACATTGTCTCTGGGACTCAGAGTTTGCAGCCTCTCATCAATTCTGTGCATGTACCCAGCCCTGGACTCCAGTCTAAACCAGAGTCCCCCACCAGAGGAAGTCAGACAGTATTAACCTATTATATGTCCTTCAATGGACTCATTCAGCAGCTCACTTCAACTGTAAAGCAAGAAGTCACATTCTTTTCTGACTTGCCAGGGACTGTCAGTCTTTCTAATAAACTCAGACAACGATAGCATGCACTATGTATTTGCGTTTCGCGTCCACATGTGTTTGTTGCACACAAACATTTTTGCTGAATGGGTGAGTGTTAACTGGTACATAGTTATTTCTCTGTTGGTGTCAGCAACATCCTTAAAACCCATGGCCATAATTGCATTCATTCATTCACTCTTTCATTCATTCGGCACAGAATGCTACTCCATGTCAGACCCTGTCCTCACCACTACAAATGGGCTGTAACTAACTAGAGCTCTTGTTCTAGGCAGCAGCCAGATGCCTTAGTGCAAATTCAAAACATGACCATGAAAAGATGAAATCAAGCCCCACAGAGAATAATTATCTTTTTTCATAATGTCTGTTTTTACTGATATTTCTTTATAAATGTGCTGTTTTCCAACATTTTATAAAATTACATATCCACGAATAACATTTTTCTCTACATACTAAGAAACAAGATAGTGAACTACTTCGATTCATGTGAAAAACCATTTTGGGCTCTCGATCCATTTATGTGTGAGTGTGTGTGTGCATGTGCAGGTGTGCACACACATGCATTTGTGCCTGTGTGGAGGCCAGAGGTCAACTTCAGATGTCATTCCTTGGGTGATGCCCACCTTATATTTTGAGACAAGGTCTCAAGGTCTCCTGTGGACTGGGAGCTCATCCATTAGGGTGGGCCATTTGGCCAGGGAGCCGGGAATTCTCTGCCTCTGCCTCCTCTGCCCAGAGATTAAAAGCATGTGATATCAGGCCCAGCTTCCGTGTTTCTTCTCTATGTGGTTTCTGAGGGTGGTACATTATGGTTCAGCCCTGTTCTCAGCCATCTTACTACATTTTCCAAATAATTTCACTGGGTCATTGAATAATAACAGCTCTTAACTAATAACATCCTTTAATTTTATTTCTATGTGTTTTCATCTCTGTTAAAGTCCAAAAATCCTAGGAGCTGAGATGGAGAGGACTGGACCTAAGGCATCACCAGGCAAAGGGAAAACCAAGCCCATCCCAGTCATTAAGCAGGAAGTAGGAAAACAGAGCTAAACTGAGTGGGTGAAGAAGTTCCTATAATCGTGTGTGTGTGTGTGTGTGTGTGTGTGTGTGTGTGTGTGT